>WNWK01016969.1:0-43530 GCA_009830355.1 Cherax destructor
ACTGATGTCAGCTATGGTCTGTATACCTTGTAGTTAATATAGATACCATAAGTGGGTGTTGCAGGGTGAGGGACTGATTACCTCGTGTGTTGTCTGCTCTGTGTTGCACTGAAGAAGTCTACTGTGTGGGCGAAACGTTTCTGAATAAAGATACCTAACTGTTGCACAAGTGTCTTGCTTATCACTTGTTGAGAGTTCAAGGAGTAATGGCCTCTACGACCAGGTCCCAGAAGGTCTTCCAGTCTGGTCTACCAGGCTGTTGGTGCTCCCCCTACACATAGTACAACCTAATCAACAACTTATCAAATTCGCTCTTCAGGAGAGCAACTGTTAGTGACAATTGCACCACAATACACCAATAACTGCACTCTGTGACCAGTTAATGGTCCTCCCGACCGTCGCCATAGTGTTAGTCTGCTAGGCTCGTCATATTAGTCTGTTGTTCCAGCCAACCTATTGTACCTTTATATCCAGTCATGTTACAAGCTAAGGAAGGGCATAGTTTAGCTGGTGCCAGCCAGTCAGCCAGCCAGCCAGCCAGCCAGCCAGCTAGCCAGGCAACCAGCCAGCCAGTCAGTCAGTCAGCCAGGCAGCCAGCCAGTCAGTCAGTCAGCCAGTTAGCCAGCCAGCCAGCCAGACAACCAGCCAGTCAGCCAGCCAGCCAGCCAGCCAGCCAGCCAACCAGTCAGTCAGTCAGCTAGTTAGCCAGCCAGCCAGCCAGCCAACCAGCCAGTCAGCCAGCCAGCCAGTCAGCCAACCAGCCAGCCAGCCAGCCAGCCAGTCAGCTAAGCATTACTTTCCCTAAACATGAAGGTAGGTAGATGAAAGTCATCAACCTGTTATTCATACTGAGTTAAGTTCACGTCTGTGTTATACATAGTGAGTTAAGTTCACGTCTGTGTTATACATACTGAGTTAAGTTCACGTCTGTGTTATACATACTGAGGTAAGTTCACGTCTGTGTTATACATACTGAGTTAAGTTCACGTCTGTGTTATACATACTGAGGTAAGTTCACGTCTGTGTTATACATAGTGAGTTAAGTTCACGTCTGTGTTATACATACTGAGTTAAGTTCACGTCTGTGTTATACATACTGAGGTAAGTTCACGTCTGTGTTATATATACTGAGTTAAGTTCACGTCTGTGTTATACATAGTGAGTTAAGTTCACGTCTGTGTTATACATACTGAGTTAAGTTCACGTCTGTGTTATACATAGTGAGTTAAGTTCACGTCTGTGTTATACATACTGAGTTAAGTTCACGTCTGTGTTATACTTACTGAGGTAAGTTCACGTCTGTGTTATACATACTGAGTTAAGTTCACGTCTGTGTTATACATACTGAGTTAAGTTCACGTCTGTGTTATACATACTGAGGTAAGTTCACGTCTGTGTTATATATACTGAATTAAGTTCACGTCTGTGTTATACATACTGAGGTAAGTTCACGTCTGTGTTATATATACTGAGTTAAGTTCACGTCTGTGTTATACATAGTGAGTTAAGTTCACGTCTGTGTTATACATACTGAGTTAAGTTCACGTCTGTGTTATATATACTGAGTTAAGTTCACGTCTGTGTTATACATACTGAGGTAAGTTCACGTCTGTGTTATACATACTGAGTTAAGTTCACGTCTGTGTTATACATACTGAGGTAAGTTCACGTCTGTGTTATACATACTGAGGTAAGTTCACGGCTGTGTTATATATACTGAGTTAAGTTCACGTCTGTGTTATACATACTGAGTTAAGTTCACGTCTGTGTTATACATACTGAGTTAAGTTCACGTCTGTGTTATACATACTGAGGTAAGTTCACGTCTGTGTTATATATACTGAGTTAAGTTCACGTCTGTGTTATACATACTGAGTTAAGTTCACGTCTGTGTTATACATACTGAGTTAAGTTCACGTCTGTGTTATACATACTGAGTTACGTTGTTCATCTTGTGTTACACTGAAAGTATTGTTCAAGGAGCACAATGTAAATAAGTCAGTGTCTGAGTGTTTTGTGTTATCCTGGGTTGTCTACACATATGCTGCTATGTATGATAGTCTATGTAACTATATTTGTGTATACCTGAATAAACTGACTTACCAACATGTGTGCCCAGGAAGAAGCGACCTAACTCTCTGCAGTATTATCCACTTTAACTTAAGATAACATGTGTGTCCAGGAAGAAGCGACCTAACTCTCTGCAGTATTATCCACTTTAACTTAAGATAACATGTGTGTCCAGGAAGAAGCGACCTAACTCTCTGCAGTATTATCCACTTTAACTTAAGATAACATGTGTGTCCAGGAAGAAGCGACCTAACTCTCTGCAGTATTATCCACTTTAACTTAAGATAACATGTGTGCCAGGAAGAAGCGACCTAACTCTCTGCAGTATTATCCACTTTAACTTAAGATAACATGTGTGCCCAGGAAGAAGCGACCTAACTCTCTGCAGTATTATCCACTTTAAATTAAGATAACTTTATGCCTTCACTTGAGACTCAACCTTCAGATACCTTATAACTTCTTGATAATTTGTGTAAGTTAACCCATAAAGTGAAAGTTCTCTCTCTCTCTCTCTCTCTCTCTCTCTCTCTCTCTCTCTCTCTCTCTCTCTCTCTCTCTCTCTCTCTCTCTCTCTCTCTCTCTCTCTCTCTCTCTCTCTCTCTCTCTCTCTCTCTCTCTCTCTCTCTCTCTTCTTCTTCTCTTCTCTCTCTCTCTCTCTCTCTCTCTCTCTCTCTCTCTCTTCTCTCTCTCTCTCTCTCTCTCTTTACAATGCTTTCTTCCTTTATGTGTTTGTTACTGTACTCTGTCATTACTTATGTGTATGCTACTGTACTTAGTTAATACATGTGTACATGTCAGTGTACCTAGTTACTACATGTGTACATGTTAGTGTACCTAGTTACTACATATGTACATGTTAGTGTACCTAGTGACTACATGTGTACATGTCAGTGTAACTAGTTACTACACTTGTACATGTTATGTAACCTAGTGACTACTGTTACATGTTAGTGTACTCTAGTTACAACATGTGTACATGTTAGTGTACCTAGTTACAGTTACATGTATTACCTAGTTACAGTACATGTTAGTGTACCTAGTGACTACATGTGTACATGTTAGTGTAACTTAGTTAACATGTACATGTTAGTGTACCTAGTTACTACATGTGTACATGTTAGTGTACCTAGTGACTACATGTGTACATGTTAGTGTACCTAGTTACTACATGTGTACATGTTAGTGTACCTAGTGACTACATGTGTACATGTTAGTGTACCTAGTTACTACATGTGTACATGTTAGTGTACCTAGTTACAACATGTGTACATGTTAGTGTACCTAGTTACTACATGTGTACATGTTAGTGTACCTAGTTACTACATGTGTACATGTTAGTGTACCTAGTTACTACATGTGTACATGTTAGTGTACCTAGTTACTACATGTGTACATGTTAGTGTACCTAGTGACTACATGTGTACATGTTAGTGTACCTAGTTACTACATATGTACATGTTAGTGTAACTAGTTACTACACGTGTACATGTTAGTGTACCTAGTGACTACATGTGTACATGTTAGTGTAACTAGTTACTACACGTGTACATGTTAGTGTACCTAGTGACTACATGTGTACATGTTAGTGTACCTAGTGATTACATGTGTACATGTTAGTGTACCTAGTTACTACATGTGTACATGTTAGTGTACCTAGTGACTACATGTGTACATGTTAGTGTACCTAGTGACTACATGTGTACATGTTAGTGTACCTAGTGACTACATGTGTACATGTTAGTGTACCTAGTGACTACACGTGTACATGTTAGTGTACCTAGTTACTACATGTGTACATGTTAGTGTACCTAGTTACTACACGTGTACATGTTAGTGTACCTAGTTACTACATGTGTACATGTTAGTGTACCTAGTGACTACACGTGTACATGTTAGTGTACCTACTGACTACATGTGTACATGTTAGGGTACCTAGTGACTACATGTGTACATGTTAGTGTACCTAGTTACTACATATGTACATGTTAGTGTACCTAGTGACTACATGTGTACATGTTAGTGTACCTAGTTACAACATGTGTACATGTTAGTGTACTTAGTTACTACATGTGTACATGTTAGTGTACCTAGTGACTACATGTGTACATGTTAGTGCACCTAGTTACTACATATGTACATGCTAGTGTACCTAGTGACTACATATGTACATGTTAGTGTACCTAGTTACTACATATGTACATGTTAGTGTACCTAGTGACTACATGTGTACATGTCAGTGTAACTAGTTACTACACTTGTACATGTTAGTGTACCTAGTGACTACATGTGTACATGTTAGTGTACCTAGTTACAACATGTGTACATGTTAGTGTACCTAGTTAATACATGTGTACATGTTAGTCTACCTAGTGACTACATGTGTACATGTTAGTGTACTTAGTTACTACATGTGTACATGTTAGTGTTCCTAGTGACTACATGTGTACATGTTAGTGTACCTAGTTACTACATGTGTACATGTTAGTGTACCTAGTTACTACATGTGTACATGTTAGTGTACCTAGCGACTACATGTGTACATGTTAGTGTACCTAGTTACTACATGTGTACATGTTAGTGTACATAGTTACAACATGTATACATGTTAGTGTACCTAGTTACTACATGTGTACATGTTAGTGTACCTAGTGACTACATGTGTTCATGTTAGTGTACCTAGTGACTACATGTGTACATGTTAGTGTACCTAGTGACTACATGTGTACATGTTAGTGTACCTAGTTACAACATGTGTACATGTTAGTGTACCTAGTTACTACATGTGTACATGTTAGTGTACCTAGTGACTACATGTGTACATGTTAGTGTACCTAGTTACTACATGTGTACATGTTAGTGTTCCTAGTGACTACATGTGTATATGTTAGTGTACCTAGTTACTACATGGGTACATGTTAGTGTACCTAGCGACTACATGTGTACATGTTAGTGTACCTAGTTACTACATGTGTACATGTTAGTGTACCTAGTTACAACATGTGTACATGTTAGTGTACCTAGTTACTACATGTGTACATGTTAGTGTACCTAGCGACTACATGTGTACATGTTAGTGTACCTAGTTACTACATGTGTACATGTTAGTGTACCTAGTTACAACATGTGTACATGTTAGTGTACCTAGTTAGTACATGTGTACATGTTAGTGTACCTAGTGACTACATGTGTTCATGTTAGTGTACCTAGTGACTACATGTGTACATGTTAGTGTACCTAGTGACTACATTAGGAAACCTGATAACTGATGCACACATGAACAAAGACCATTTGCTGCTCACAGGAGATTTCAGTATAAATCTCCTACACGACCAGGACCCACAAGTAACTGAATTCACAAACACTATGAGCAGTTGCTCATAGTGTAGTAACAAGCAGTTACTTGTATTAGTGTAGTAACAAGCAGTTGCTTGTATTAGTGTAGTAACAAGCAGTTGGTAGTAACAAGCAGTTGGTGGTAACAAGCAGTTGCTTGTTACTACCATCAATATCAAAACCTACAAGAATCTCTGAGACCAGTATATCCTTATTAGACAATATCTGAACAAACATTATATCCCCTTTAAAATCAGGCATAATCACAGACAACACCACAGACCACTACTCTACCTTTCTCATAATCAACCTAGGTAAATTGCCCCAAGATATTACAAAAGTTACCTTCAGACTACATAACGAATCAGCTGTAAATAACTTTATAACAGCTATGATTAACATTGACTGTCATAATGAGTTAGAAACATTCAGATACTAATGAATGTATCAAGAATTTCCTTAAAAAAAAACACCACCTCTATAACAAACATTGCCCTAAAAAAACTAAACAGATCACAGCTAAGAGACTTAACAATCCCTGGCTAACACCCAGCATCCTAAAATCCATTAACAAAAGGCACCAATATGAAAAACAATACAGAAAGGGTCTAATAACCAGAGAACAATCCAAACGCTACTCATCAAACCTTACCAGCCTGATAAGAAGGTCAAAAAAATTGTATTATGAGAACAGACTCCAGAACATAAAAGGTGATATGAAAAAGATCTGGAAGACCCTATCTGCAATTCTAGGAAATAAAAAGATATCGAAAAACAACACCATCAAATTATAAAAAACAGATGAACCCCTACTCTCACCTACTGAGACAGCAAACAGACTTAATGTTTTCTCCTCCACCATAGGAAAGAATCTAGCGAGTAAAATCCCAAGCTCAAACACCCGTCCAACAGACTACCTCACCAACACCTACCCTGATACACTATTCCTAGCTCCTACCAACCCAATTGAAGTCTCGCTCATAATCAACACCCTTAAAAACAAAGCAGGAGACATAAACAGCTTACCACCTTTTATGTACAAAAAAGCTTCACAGGTACTGTCACCAATTATAGCAGCATTATTCAATAAATCCATTGAAGCCTCTACCTTTCCATCAATTCTCAAAATAGCTAGGGTCACCTCGATCCACAAAGGAGGTGATCAAACAGACTTGAATAATTATAGACCAATTTCTAATTTACCACTGCTTTCTAAAATCTTCGAAAAATTAATTCATAGACAAATCTATTCCTACCTCGTCTCACACAATGTACTCAACCCCTGTCAATTTGGATTCAGGACAAACAAGAGCACAAACGATGCTATTATGCACATGTTGAAGTTAATATATACAGCACTTGAGAAGAAAGAAGTCCCACTGGGAATCTTCATTGATTTACGCAAAGCTTTTGATACAGTCGACCATGATTTACTGCTCACAAAATTAGCACACTATGGTATAAGGGGGCACCCACTCAACTACCTAAAATCATACCTTAGTAACAGAAGCCAATACGTGTACACAAATGGAGCGAACTCTTGCACACAACAAATTACAGTCGGAGTCCCTCAAGGAAGTGTCCTGGGGCCACTCCTATTCCTCATTTACATAAACGGCCTACCGAATGCATCACAACTACTCAAACCCATTTTATTTGCAGATGACACAACATATGTCTTCTCTCACCCAAATCCAGTTATACTGGCCAACACTGTTAATGCAGAATTACAGAAAATATCAACATGGATGACGACTAACAAGCTTACTCTCAATACTGACAAGACCTACTTCATACAGTTTGGAAACAAAGCCACAAATGTTCCACTTAACATAACGCTCAATGGTACACCCATCACAAGACTCACAGAGGGAAAATTCCTAGGAATCCACCTTGACAGTAGCCTTAAATTCCAAACACACATACAACAAATTTCCAAGAAAATCTCAAAGACAGTAGGTATATTATCAAAGATACGCTATTATGTGCCACAATCAGCTCTCCTTGCACTATATCATTCACTTATCTACCCTTATCTCACCTATGGAATCTGTGCATGGGGATCAACAACATTAAATCACCTTAGACCACTCATAACCCAGTAAAAGGCTGCAGTCAGAATGATAACAAATTCCCACTCTAGACAGCATACTCCACCAATATTCAAAAGTCTAAAACTACTCACCGTAAAGAACATTCATACTTATTCTTGTGCCTACTACATATATAAAACTTTACACTCTAATATAAACCCTCCGCTCAAAATCCTCCTCACCAACTTTAATAGGACCCATGACCACAACACAAGACACAGATCACTTTTTGATATACCCTGAGTTCATATCAACCTATGTAAAAATTCTATGCACATAAAGGGCCCCAGAATCTGGAATTCATTACCAGTAAATATTAAGATAATCTTGTCTGAAAATCAATTTAAGGCTCTACTCAAAAACCACCTACTCACCCAAAACTAAATACTCATACTATAAGTTACTGTCAAAAATGCTCAATGTTATTTTCCTTAAGATAATCTCAATTTCATATTACCATTCTCCTAAACACTTGTTACAATCTAATATCATCATATAATAATTTTAACAGTATAATATCATCATATTGTAATTTGAAAACAAATTTTAACTAGAATGAACTCAATAAATTTCTCTAATATTGGTCGATCACCATGCCCAGCCCTTCTAGGGCAGGGTAGGTGCCAAGGCTACCATCTGCAGCTCATAAGCCTGCCCTTCCCGTTAGGGAAGGTGGCAGACCACAGAGGCCTAGCATCTATCTACCCCCATGCCTCGTGCTGGTGGGGAATGTGGCTAGGCCTGGGGCCAGTTGGTCCCGCCGATGAGGGGTATCCCCTCCCATGGGAGACATAGGTCTCTGACACTCCCACGCCAGGGAGCCGGAGCCGGGTCGCCATCTGGTAAAGACCCGGGCTGGGAGAATTCCCCGTGAATCAACACCTCCTCCTCCTCCTCTAATATTATGTACATAGTCTATAAGTCACTAGATTAAGCTGCCCCTAATGCCATGGCATGTCAGTGGCTCTCCTTGCACTCAGTTTATATTGTAACTACCAATACCTATGTAATCTGCAATGAAATAAAACTTACTTTACTTTACATGTGTACATGTTAGTGTACCTAGAGACTACATGTGTACATGTTAGTGTACCTAGAGACTACATGTGTACATGTTAGTGTACCTAGAGACTACATGTGTACATGTTAGTGTACTTAGTGACTACATGTGTACATGTTAGTGTACCTATTTACTACATGTGTACATGTTAGTGTACCTAGTGACTGCATGTGTACATGTTAGTGAACTTAGTTACTACATGTGTACATGTCAATGTACCTAGTGACTGCATGTGTACATGTCAGTGTACCTAGTTACTACATGTGTACATGTCAGTGTACCTAGTTACTACATATGTACATGTCAGTGTACCTAGTGACTGCATGTGTACATGTCAGTGTACCTAGTTACTACATGTGTACATGTCAGTGTACCTAGTGACTGCATGTGTACATGTCAGTGTACCTAGTTACTACATGTGTACATGTCAGTGTACCTAGTGACTGCATGTGTACATGTTGTGTACCAAGTGACTACATGTACTCACCTATTTGTGGTTGCAGGGGTCGATTTATAGCTCCTGGCCCCGCCTCTTCACTGATTGCTACTAGGTCCTCTCTCTCCCTGCTCCATGAGCTTTATCAAACCTCGTCTTAAAACTATGTATGGTTCCTGCCTCCACTACGTCACTTTCTAGGCTATTCCACTTCCTGACAACTCTATGACCGAAGAAATACTTCCTAACATCCCTTTGACTCATAGGAGTCTTCAACTTCCAATTGTGACCCCTTGTTTCTGTGTCCCCTCTCTGGAATATCTTGTCTCTGTCCACCTTATCTATTCCTCGTAGTATTTTATATGTCGTTATCATGTCTCCCCTAACCCTCCTGTCCTCTAGTGTCGTCAGGCCGATTTCCCTTAACCTTTCTTCGTAGGACAATCCCCTTAGCTCTGGGACTAGTCTTGTTGCAAACCTTTGCACTTTCACTAGTTTCTTGACATGCTTGACCAGGTGTGGGTTCCAAACTGGTGCTGCATACTCCAGTATGGGCCTGACGTATATGGTGTGCAGAGTCTTTAATGATTCCTTAGTGAGGTATTGGAACGCTATTCTTAGGTTTGCCAGCCGCCCGTATGCTGCAGCAGTTATCTGATTGATGTGTGCCTCAGGAGATGTGCTCGGTATTATACTCACCCCAAGATCTTTTTCCTTGAGTGAGGTTTGCAGTCTTTGCCCACCTAGATTATACTCTGTCAGCGGTCTTCTTTGCCCTTCCCCGATCTTCATGACTTTACATTTGGCAGGGTTAAATTCAAGGAGCCATTTACTGGACCAGGCTTGTAGCCTGTCCAGGTCTCTTTGTAGTCCTGCCTGATCCTCAACTGATTTAATTCTTCTCATTAACTTCACATCATCTGCAAACATGGACACTTCTGAGTCTATCCCTTCCGTTATGTCATTCACATATACCAAAAACAGTACCGGTCCCATGTGTACATGTCAGTGTACTTAGTGACTGCATGTGTATTGTATGGTGATACAGTGTTGATGTATGGTGATACAGTGTTGATATATGGTGATACAGTGATGTATGGTGATACAGTGTTGTATGGTGATACAGTGTTGATGTATGGTGATACAGTGTTGATGTATGGTGATATAGTGTTGATGTATGGTGATACAGTGATGTATGGTGATACAGTGTTGTATGGTGATACAGTGTTGATGTATAGTGATATAGTGTTGATGTATGGTGATATAGTGTTGATGTATGGTGATACAGTGATGTATGGTGATACAGTGTTGTATGGTGATACAGTGTTGATGTATGGTGATACATTGTTGATGTATGGTGATACAGTGCTGATGTATAGTGATACAGTGTTGTATGGTGATACAGTGTTGTATGGTGATACAGTGTTGATGTATGGTGATACAGTGTTGATGTATGGTGATACAGTGATGTATGGTGATACAGTGTTGTATGGTGATACAGTGTTGATGTATGGTGATATAGTGTTGATGTATGGTGATACATTGTTGATGTATGGTGCTACAGTGTTGATGTATGGTGATACAGTGTTGATGTATGGTGATAGAGTGTTGAAGTATGGTGATACAGTGTTGATGTATGGTGATACAGTGTTGATGTATGGTGATACATTGTTGATGTATGGTGATACAGTGCTGATGTATAGTGATACAGTGTTGATGTATGGTAATAAAGTGTTGATGTATGGTGATTCAGTGCCGTGTCTTCCTTTGCAGATGACACCCGAATCTGCATGACAGTGTCCACCATTGAAGACACTGCAAGACTCCAGGTGGACATCAACTAAATCTTTAAATGGGCTGCAGAAAAAAATATGAAGTTCGTTCAGGCAGCAGTTTCACGTTCAGGCAGCAGTCTCACGTTCAGGCAGCAGTCTCACGTTCAGGCAGCAGTCTCACGTTCAGGCAGCAGTCTCATGTTCAGGCAGCAGTCTCACGTTCAGGCAGCAGTCTCACGTTCAGGCAGCAGTCTCACGTTCAGGCAGCAGTCTCACGTTCAGGCAGCAGACTCACGTTCAGGCAGCTGTCTCACGTTCAGGCAGTAGTCTCACGTTCAGGCACCAGTCTCACGTTCAGGCAGCAGTCTCACGTTCAGGGAGCAGTCTCACGTTCAGGCAGCAGTCTCACGTTCAGGCAGCTGTCTCACGTTCAGGCACCAGTCTCACGTTCAGGCAGCAGTCTCACGTTCAGGCAGCAGTCTCACGTTCAGGCAGCAGTCTCACTTTCAGGCAGCAGTCTCACGTTAAGGCAGCAGTCTCACGTTCAGGCAGCAGTCTCATGTTCAGGCAGCAGTCTCACGTTCAGGCAGCACTCTCACGTTCAGGCAGCAGTCTCACGTTCAGGCAGCAGTCTCACGTTCAGGCAGCAGTCTCACGTTCAGGCAGCAGTCTCACGTTCAGGCACCAGTCTCACGTTCAGGCACCAGTCTCACGTTCAGGCAGCTGTCTCACGTTCAGGCACCAGTCTCACGTTCAGGCAGCAGTCTCACGTTCAGGCACCAGTCTCACTTTCAGGCAGCTGTCTCATGTTCAGGCAGCAGTCTCACGTTCAGGCAGCAGTCTCACGTTCAGGCAGCAGTCTCACGTTCAGGCAGCAGTCTCACGTTCAGGCAGCAGTCTCACGTTCAGGCAGCAGTCTCACGTTCAGGCAGCAGTCTCACGTTCAGGCAGCAGTCTCACGTTCAGGCAGCAGTCTCACGTTCAGGCAGCAGTCTCACGTTCAGGCAGCAGTCTCACGTTCAGGCAGCTGTCTCACGTTCAGGCAGCTGTCTCACGTTCAGGCAGCTGTCTCACGTTCAGGCAGCTGTCTCACGTTCAGGCAGCAGTCTCACGTTCAGGCAGCAGTCTCACGTTCAGGCAGCAGTCTCACGTTCAGGCAGCAATCTCACGTTCAGGCAGCAGTCTCACGTTCAGGCAGCAGTCTCACTTTCAGGCAGCAGTCTCACGTTCAGGCACCAGTCTCACGTTCAGGCAGCAGTCTCACGTTCAGGCAGCAGTCTCACGTTCAGGCACCAGTCTCACGTTCAGGTACCAGTCTCACGTTCAGGTACCAGTCTCACGTTCAGGTACCAGCTGTACACGTTCAGACGTACAGTGTTCACTGTTCTAGCATGACCAGCTGGACACGTTTCTAGTACTGACAGTCTCACGTTCAGCAGTGACACAGTCTCAGCATTGACAGCAGCTGGACACTGTTCTCTAGCATTGACATGGCACTAGCATGCCTACGTCTGCACTGGACATGTTTTAGCATTGACAGCTGTACAGTCTACATGACAGCGTAACTGTTCAGTACCACGTCTCACGATCTAGTAGCAGCTGACGTTCAGCTACACACTGTCTGTTCAGCATTGACGCAGTGTACTGTTCAGCTGACAGCAGCTGACACTGTTTCATTGACACAGCTACACGTTCAGATTGACAGTAGCTGTCACTGTTCAGCATTGTAGCAGCTGTAACTGTTCTGCATTGACAGCAGCTGGACACTGTTCTAGCATTGACCAGCTGGACACTGTTCAGCACTGACAGAGCTGACACTGTTTCTAGCATTGACAGAGCTGGTAAATGTTACTTAGCATGACAGCAGCTGTTCAACTGTTCTCTAGCATTGACAGCAGCTGGTATACACTGTTCTAGCATTGACAGCAGCTGGTATACTGTTTTCTAGCACTGTACAGCTAGGCTGGTATACTGTTATCTAGCATTGACAGCAGCTGGTATACTGTTATCTAGCATTGACAGCAGCTGGTATACTGTTATCTAGCATTGACAGCAGCTGGTATACTGTTATCTAGCATTGACAGCAGCTGGTATACTGTTATCTAGCATTGACAGCAGCTGGTACACTGTTCTCTAGCATTGACAGCAGCTGGTACACTGTTCTCTAGCATTGACAGCAGCTGGTACACTGTTCTCTAGCATTGACAGCAGCTGGAACACTGTTCTCTAGCATTGACAGCAGCTGGTATACTGTTATCTAGCATTGACAGCAGCTGGTACACTGTTCTCTAGCATTGACAGCAGCTGGTACACTGTTATCTAGCACTGACAACAGCTGGTATACTGTTATCTAGCATTGACAGCAGCTGGTACACTGTTTCTAGCATTGACAGAGCTGGTACACTGTTTCTAGCATTGACAGCAGCTGGTAACTGTTACTAGCATTGACAGCAGCTGGTACACTGTTTCTAGCATTGACAGCAGCTGGTACACTGTTTCTAGCATGACAGCAGCTGGTAACTGTTCTAGCATTGACAGCAGCTGGTAACTGTTTCTAGCATTGACAGCAGCTGGAACACTGTTCTCTAGCATTGACAGCAGCTGTTACACTGTTCTCTAGCATTGACAGCAGCTGGTACACTGTTCTCTAGCACTGACAGCAGCTGGTACACTGTTCTCTAGCATTGACAGCAGCTGTTACACTGTTCTCTAGCACTGACAGCAGCTGGTACACTGTTCTCTAGCATTGACAGTAGCTGTTACACTGTTCTCTAGCATTGACAGCAGCTGGTACACTGTTCTCTAGCACTGACAGTAGCTGTTACACTGTTCTCTAGCACTGACAGCAGCTGGAACACTGTTCTCTTGCACTGACAGCTGCTGGTACACTGCTCTCTAGCACTGACAGTAGCTGTTACACTGTTCTCGAGCATTGACAGCAGCTGGAACACTGTTCTCTTGCACTGACAGCTGCTGGAACACTGTTCTCTTGCACTGATAGCTGCTGGAACTGTTCCCAAGCACTGACAGCAGCTGGAACACTGTTCTCTAGCACTGACTGCAGCTGGTACACTGTTATCTAGCACTGACAGCAGTTGTAACACTGTTTTACAGACTGACAACAGCTTTTACACTGTTCTCTAGTACTGACAGTAGCTGGTACACAGTTCTCGAGCATTGGTAGCAGCCGGAACACTGTTCTCCAGCTCTGACAGCAGCTGGAAAGCTGTTCTCTAGCACTGACAGCAGATGGAACACTGTTCCCAAGCACTGACAGCAGCTGGAACACTGTTCGCAAGTACTGACAGTAGCTGGAACACTGTTCTCAAGCACTGACAGCAGCTGGATCACTGTTCTCTAGCACTGACAGCAACTGGAACATTGTTCTCAAGCACTGACAGCAGCTGGAACACTGTTCTTTAGTACTGGCAGCAGCTGGAACACTGTTCCCAAGCACTGACAGCAGCTGGAACTCTGTTCCCAACACTGACAGCAGCTGGAACACTGATCCCAAGCACTGACAGCAGCTGGAACACTGTTCCCAACACTGACAGCAGCTGGAACACTGTTCTTTAGTACTGACAGCAGCTGGAACACTGTTCCCAAGCACTGACAGCAGCTGGATCACTGTTCTCTAGCACTGACAGCAACTGGAACATTGTTCTCAAGCACTGACAGCAGCTGGAACACTGTTCTTTAGTACTGACAGCAGCTGGAACACTGTTCCCAAGCACTGACAGCAGCTGGAACACTGTTCCCAACACTGACAGCAGCTGGAACACTGTTCCCAAGCACTGACAGCAGCTGGAACACTGTTCCCAACACTGACAGCAGCTGGAACACTGTTCCCAAGCACTGACAGCAGCTGGAACACTGTTCCCAACACTGACAGCAGCTGGAACACTGTTCCCAAGCACTGACAGCAGCTGGAACACTGTTCCCAAGCACTGACAGCAGCTGGAACACTGTTCCCAACACTGACAGCAGCTGGAACACTGTTCCCAAGCACTGACAGCAGCTGGAACACTGTTCCCAAGCACTGACAGCAGCTGGAACACTGTTCCCAACACTGACAGCAGCTGGAACACTGTTCCCAAGCACTGACAGCAGCTGGAAGCAGCTGGAACATTGTTCCCAAGCACTGACAGCAGCTGGAACATTGTTCCCAAGCACTAAGAGCAGCTGGAACACTGTTCCCAAGCACTGACAGCAGCTGGAACATTGTTCCCAAGCACTGACAGCAGCTGGTATAATTCTCCTGAACAAGCAGGGGAAAGCTGTGGTTGTTACGTAAGAGTTAAGCTTGATTGTAGACAATTGTCTCAGCTTTCTCTCCTCTTATTTCCTCAGCTTCTTTGTATCTCACTTTTTAAGCTGAATTTACTGACTTAGTTTACCAAGCAATGACTTATCTTTCTTAACTAAATATATATATATATATATATATATATATATATATATATATATATATATATATATATATATATATATATATATATATATATATATATATATATATAATATATATATATATACATATAAGAGGTTAACCAAGAGATTTCTAGGTTAACTTTCTACGTTGGTTGTTAGTTACACTAACCTGTGTTGTTAGTTACACTAACCTGTGTTGTTAGTTACACTAACCTGTGTTGTTAGTTACACTAACCTGTGTTGCTATTGTACTAACCTGTGTTGCTATTGTACTCACCTGTGTTGTTATTGTACTCACCTGTGTTGTTATTGTACTCACCTGTGTTGTTATTGTACTCACCTGTGTTGTTATTGTACTCACCTGTGTTGTTATTGTACTTACCTGTGTTGTTATTGTACTAACCTGTGTTGTTATTGTACTAACCTGTGTTGTTATTGTACTCACCTGTGTTGTTATTGTACTCACCTGTGTTGCTATTGTACTCACCTGTGTTGTTATTGTACTCACCTGTGTTATTATTGTACTCACCTGTGTTGTTATTGTACTCACCTGTGTTGTTATTGTACTCACCTGTGTTGTTATTGTACTCACCTGTGTTGTTATTGTACTCACCTGTGTTGTTATTGTACTCACCTGTGTTGTTATTGCACTCACCTCTGTTGTTATTGTACTAACCTGTGTTGTTATTGTACTAACCTGTGTTGTTATTGTACTCACCTGTGTTGTTATTGTACTCACCTGTGTTGTTATTGTACTAACCTGTGTTGTTATTGTACTAACCTGTGTTGTTATTGTACTAACCTGTGTTGTTATTGTACTCACCTGTGTTGTTATTGTACTAACCTGTGTTGTTATTGTACTCACCTGTGTTGTTATTGTACTCACCTGTGTTGTTATTGTACTCACCTGTGTTGTTATTGTACTCACCTGTGTTGTTATTGTACTAACCTGTGTTGTTATTGTACTCACCTGTGTTGTTATTGTACTAACCTGTGTTGTTATTGTACTAACCTGTGTTGTTATTGTACTCACTTTTGTTGTTATTGTACTAACCTGTGTTGTTATTGTACTCACCTGTGTTGTTATTGTACTAACCTGTGTTGTTATTGTACTAACCTGTGTTGTTATTGTACTAACCTGTGTTGTTATCGTACTCACCTGTGTTGTTATTGTACTCACCTGTGTTGTTATTGTATTAACCTGTGTTGTTATTGTACTCACCTGTGTTGTTATTGTACTCACCTGTGTTGTTATTGTACTCACCTGTGTTGTTATTGTACTAACCTGTGTTGTTATTGTACTCACCTGTGTTGTTATTGTACTAACCTGTGTTGTTATTGTACTCACCTGTGTTGTTATTGTACTAACCTGTGTTGTTATTGTACTAACCTGTGTTGTTATTGCACTAACCTGTGTTGTTATTGTACTCACCTGTGTTGTTATTGCACTAACCTGTGTTGTTATTGCACTAACCTGTGTTGTTATTGCACTAACCTGTGTTGTTATTGTACTCACCTGTGATGTTATTGCACTAACTTGTTGATAACTTAGGCACATGTTCAACTCTTGTTAATTTTTTGTGGAAATGTTAAGGGAAGTAGTTAAGGGTAAAGCTCTCGCTGCACACGGCGAGTGTCCGGGTTCGATTCCCAGCGAGGGTAGAAACATTGGGCGTGTTTCTTTACACCGGGTAACCAGGTAAACTCCAGGTTGTCTATGTTCACCCATTAGTAAAATGGGAACTTGGGTGTTAGTGGACTGGTATGGGTCGCATCCTGGGACAAAATTGACCTAATTTGCGGGAAATTGTGAGCATAAGAAGCGGCTTTCTGTATAGTAGTATGTATTGGACTGAGGAAGCCACTGGTTGGTGCAACGTCTCCACAATAAAGATACTGAAGTGTTGCACATGTGTCTACTGTATCAACTTGTCGGTTCTGTGAACCATTTATGTATATAGCATGAGAGAACCTGAACCATACGTGTCCCGTCAGCACTGGTGAAGACTCCTCCAGGGGCATCATAAAAACTGGGACTATTATTATTATCACGGGGGAGCACTAAACCCGTCGGAATTATACAACGCCTGTGGGGGGGAGGGATGGAAGTCCTTCAGGGTCAATTCAGGGAACTGGAGCACAGATACCAATTCCATAGATCAAGAGTCCCTCAGCAGCGTCAAGGAACCTCCCTTGAGAGTCACCTCTGCATGAACCAGTTACAGGATCTATGTCAAGTAAGGCAACATGGGCACTTCCCCGCTCCATGGGATATTACACTATTCCAAACCACTATCCCTCCCTTTTACCAAAAAAACTTCTTAAATCCCAACGAAAGCTTCGACTTGAAGCCAAACAGGATACCTTGAGCTGTCCTGGTGACCTAGTCACACACAGCACACTCTTTCACATTATTTATGTTGATGGTGCAGCTGGTAGTGCTGCTGTTGTCATACACTGGTGCAGCTGGTAGTGCTGCTGTTGTCATACACTGGTGCAGCTGGTAGTGCTGCTGTTGTCATACACTGGTGCAGCTGGTAGTGCTGCTGTTGTCATACACTGGTGCAGCTGGTAGTGCTGCTGTTGTCATACACTGGTGCAGCTGGTAGTGCTGTTGTTGTCATACACTGGTGCAGCTGGTAGTGCTGCTGTTGTCATACACTGGTGCAGCTGGTAGTGCTGCTGTTGTCATACACTGATGCAGCTGGTAGTGCTGCTGTTGTCATACACTGGTGCATCTAGTAGTGCTGCTGTTGTCATACACTGGTGCAGTTGGTAGTTCTGCTGTTGTCATACACTGGTGCAGCTGGTAGTGCTGTTGTTGTCATACACTGGTGCAGCTGGTAGTGCTGCTGTTGTCATACACTGGTGCAGCTGGTAGTGCTGCTGTTGTCATACACTGGTGCAGCTGGTAGTGCTGCTGTTGTCATACACTGGTGCAGCTGGTAGTGCTGCTGTTGTCATACACTGATGCAGCTGGTAGTGATGCTGTTGTCATACACTGGTGCAGCTGGTAGTGCTGCTGTTGTCATACACTGGTGCAGCTGGTAGAGCTGCTGTTGTCATACACTGGTAGTGCTGCTGTTGTCATACACTGGTGCAGCTGGTAGAGCTGCTGTTGTCATACACTGGTGCAGCTGGTAGTGCTGCTGTTGTCATACACTGGTGCAGCTGGTAGTGCTGCTGTTGTCATACACTGGTGCAGCTGGTAGTGCTGCTGTTGTCATACACTGATGCAGCTGGTAGTGCTGCTGTTGTCATACACTGGTGCAGCTGGTAGTGCTGCTGTTGTCATACACTGGTGCAGCTGGTAGAGCTGTTGTTGTCATACACTGGTAGTGCTGCTGTTGTCATACACTGGTGCAGCTGGTAGAGCTGCTGTTGTCATACACTGGTGCAGCTGGTAGTGCTGCTGTTGTCATACACTGGTGCAGCTGGTAGTGCTGCTGTTGTCATACACTGGTGCAGCTGGAAGTGCTGCTGTTGTCAAACACTGGTGCAGCTGGTAGTGCTGTTGTTGTCATACACTGGTGCAGCTGGTAGTGCTGCTGTTGTCAAACACTGGTGCAGCTGGTAGTGCTGCTGTTGTCATACACTGGTGCAGCTGGTAGTGCTGCTGTTGTCATACACTGGTGCAGCTGGAAGTGCTGCTGTTGTCAAACACTGGTGCAGCTGGTAGTGCTGTTGTTGTCATACACTTGTGCAGCTGGTAGTGCTGCTGTTGTCATACACTGGTGCAGCTGGTAGTGCTGCTGTTGTCATACACTGGTGCAGCTGGTAGTGCTGCTGTTGTCATACACTGGTGCAGCTGGTAGAGCTGCTGTTGTCATACAGTGGTGCAGCTGGTAGAGCTGCTGTTGTCATACACTGGTGCAGTTGGTAGAGCTGCTGTTGTCATACACTGGTGCATCTGGTAGTGATGCTGTTGTCATACACTGGTGCAGCTGGTAGAGCTGCTGTTGTCATACACTGGTGCAGCTGGTAGTGCTGCTGTTGTCATACACTGGTGCAGCTGGTAGTGCTGCTGTTGTCATACACTGGTGCAGCTGGTAGAGCTGCTGTTGTCATACACTGGTGACGCTGGTAGTGATGCTGTTGTCATACACTGGTGCAGCTGGTAGTGCTGCTGTTGTCATACACTGGTGCAGCTGGTAGTGCTGCTGTTGTCATACACTGGTGCAGCTGGTAGAGCTGCTGTTGTCATACACTGGTGCAGCTGGTAGTGATGCTGTTGTCATACACTGGTGCAGCTGGTAGTGCTGCTGTTGTCATACACTGGTGCAGCTGGTAGTGCTGCTGTTGTCATACACTTGTGCAGCTGGTAGTGCTGCTGTTGTCATACACTGGTGCAGCTGGTAGTGCTGCTGTTGTCATACACTGGTGCAGCTGGTAGTGCTGCTGTTGTCATACACTGGTGCAGCTGGTAGTGCTGTTGTTGTCATACACTGGTGCAGCTGGTAGTGCTGCTGTTGTCATACACTGGTGCAGCTGGTAGTGCTGCTGTTGTCATACAGAGTGATGGCTCACATAAAGAAATTGTAGCAGGTATCAATAACTGGGCCTCTACCCTTCAGACAGAACTGTTTGCCATACTCCTTGCACTCAAATGCGTCCATGTATCTAAGATTGACTCTCTAATTGTAACTGATTCTCTGTCATCCATAAATGCTCCCAACTCATCAAGTATAACTTGTAGCATGCTCGTGTCAGAAGCCAGGCACAGGTATGGTAGGATTGTGGATAGTAGAGTCAGAGTGCACATGCTGTGGATTCCATCTCACATTGGTCTTCAGATGCATGATAGAACTGATAAATTGGCTAAGTTTTATGCTTTCAAAGATAGACCCCTGGCTGTCTTCAAGACCCCTGGCTGTCTTCAAGACCCCTGGCTGTCTTCAAGACCCCTGGCTGTCTTCAAGAAGACGCTGGACAGGCACCTAAAGTCAGTACCTGACCAGCCGGGTTGTGGTTCATACGTCGGTTTACATGCGACAAGCAGTAACAGCCTGGTTGATCAGGTTCTGGTCTACCACGAGGCCTGGTCACGGACCGGGCCGCGGGGTGTTGACCCTAGGGACATCCTCCAGATATACTCCAGGTAAACTATAGGAGGAGAGAAAGTAATGAAACTATAAGAAGAGAGTAATAAAACTATAAGAAGAGAGTAATGAAACTATAAGAAGACAGTAATGAAACTATAAGAAGAGAGTAATGAAACTATAAGAAGACAGTAATGAAACTATAAGAAGAGAGTAATGAAACTATAAGAAGACAGTAATGAAACTATAAGAAGAGAGTAATGAAACTATAAGACAGTAATGAAACTATAAGAAGAGAGTAATGAAACTATAAGACAGTAATGAAACTATAAGAGAGAGAGAGTAAAGGCAATGACTGTACTCAGCTCCATAGTCTGACCTCACTTCCTCTCTCTCTTCCTTAACATTCATTTTCCTGTCATATTCCATTACACAATAATGACTGCAAGTTCTCTCTCTCACACACACAGGAGCTAAGTCTCGACCCCTGCAACCACAATTAGGTGAGTACACACACAACATACAGCCTCTCAGGTCATGTTAATAGCAACTTGAGTACACACACAACATACAGCCTCTCAGGTCATGTTAATAGCAACTTGAGTACACACACAACATACAGCCTGTCAGGTCACGTTAACAGCAACTTGAGTACACACACGACATACAGCCTCTCAGGTCATGTTAATAGCAACTTGAGTACACACACAACATACAGCCTCTCAGGTCACGTTAATAGCAACTTGAGTACACACACAACATACAGCCTCTCAGGTCACGTTAATAGCAACTTGAGTACACACACAACATACAGCCTCTCAGGTCACGTTAATAGCAACTTGAGTACACACACAACATACAGCCTCTCAGGTCATGTTAATAGCAACTTGAGTACACACACAACATACAGCCTCTCAGGTCATGTTAATAGAACTTGAGTTACACACACAACATACAGCCTTCAGGTCACGTTAACAGCAACTTGAGTACACACACGACATACAGCCTCTCAGGTCATGTTAATAGCAACTTGAGTACACACACAACATACAGCCTCTCAGCAGGTCACGTTAATAGCAACTATGAGTACACACACAACATACAGCCTCTCAGGTCAGTTAATAGCAACTTGAGTACACACACAACATACAGCCTCTCAGGTCATGTTAATAGCAACTTGAGTACACACACAACATACAGCCTCTCAGGTCATGTTAATAGCAACTTGAGTACACACACAACATACAGCCTCTCAGGTCATGTTAATAGCAACTTGAGTACACACACAACATACAGCCTCTCAGGTCATGTTAATAGCAACTTGAGTACACACACAACATACAGCCTCTCAGGTCATGTTAATAGCAACTTGAGTACACACACAACGTACAGCCTCTCAGTTCATGTTAATAGCAACTTGAGTACACACACAACATACAGCCTCTCAGGTCATGTTAATAGCAACTTGAGTACACACACAACATACAGCCTCTCAGGTCATGTTAATAGCAACTTGAGTACACACAAAACGTACAGCCTCTCAGGTCATGTTAATAGCAACTTGAGTACACACACAACATACAGCCTCTCAGGTCACGTTAATAGCAACTTGAGTACACACACAACATACAGCCTCGCAGGTCACGTTAATAGCAACTTGAGTACACACACAACATACAGCCTCTCAGGTCACGTTAATAGCAACTTGAGTACACACACAACATACTGCCTCTCAGGTCACGTTAATAGCAACTTGAGTACACACACAACATACAGCCTCTCAGGTCATGTTAATAGCAACTTGAGTACACACACAACATACAGCCTCTCAGGTCATGTTAATAGCAACTTGAGTACACACACAACATACAGCCTCTCAGGTCATGTTAATAGCAACTTGAGTACACACACAACATACAGCCTCTCAGGTCATGTTAAAGCAACTTGAGTACACACACAACATACAGCCTCTCAGGTCACGTTAATAGCAACTTGAGTACACACACAACATACAGCCTCAGGTCACGTTAATAGCAACTTGAGTACACACACAACATACAGCCTCTCAGGTCACGTTAATAGCAACTTGAGTACACACACAACATACTGCCTCTCAGGTTACGTTAATAGCAACTTGAGTACACACACAACATACAGCCTCTCAGGTCATGTTAATAGCAACTTGAGTACACACACAACATACAGCCTCTCAGGTCAGTTAATACAACTTGAGTACACACACAACATACAGCCTCTCAGGTCATATTAATAGCAACTTGAGTACACACACAACATACAGCCTCTCAGGTCACGTTAACAGCAACTTGAGTACACACACAACATACAGCCTCTCAGGTCACGTTAATAGCAACTTGAGTACACACACAACATACAGCCTCGCAGGTCATGTTAATAGGAACTTGAGTACACACACAACATACAGCCTCTCAGGTCACGTTAATAGCAACTTGAGTACACACACAACATACAGCCTCTCAGGTCACGTTAATAGCAACTTGAGTACACACAAATACAGCCTCTCAGGTCACGTTAATAGCAAAGTACACACACAACATACAGCCTCTCAGGTCATGTTAATAGCAACTTGAGTACACACACAACATACAGCCTCTCAGGTCACGTTAATAGCAACTTGAGTACACACAACATACAGCTCTCAGGTCACGTTAATAGCAACTTGAGTACACACAACATACAGCCTCTCAGGTCATGTTAATAGCAACTTGAGTACACAACAACATACAGCCTCTCAGGTCACGTTAATAGCAACTTGAGTACACACACAAAATACAGCCTCTCAGGTCACGTTAATAGCAACTTGAGTACACACACAACATACAGCCTCTCAGGTCACGTTAATAGCAACTTGAGTACACACACACAACATACAGCCTCTCAGGTCACGTTAACAGCAACTTGAGTACACACACAACATACAGCCTCTCAGGTCACGTTAACAGCAACTTGAGTACACACACAACATACAGCCTCGCAGGTCATGTTAATAGCAACTTGAGTACACACACAACATACAGCCTCTCAGGTCACGTTAATAGCAACTTGAGTACACACACACAACATACTGCCTCTCAGGTCACGTTAATAGCAACTTGAGTACACACACAACATACAGCCTCTCAGGTCACGTTAACAGCAACTTGAGTACACACACAACATACAGCCTCTCAGGTCACGTTAACAGCAACTTGAGTACACACACAACATACAGCCTCTCAGGTCACGTTAACAACAACTTGAGTACACACACAACATACAGCCTCTCAGGTCACGTTAACAGCAACTTGAGTACACACACAACATATAGCCTCTCAGGTCACGTTAACAGCAACTTGAGTACACACACAACATACAGCCTCTCAGGTCACGTTAATAGCAACTTGAGTACACACACAACATACAGCCTCTCAGGTCACGTTAATAGCAACTTGAGTACACACACAACATACAGCCTCTCAGGTCATGTTAATAGCAACTTGAGTACACACACAACATACAGCCTCTCAGGTCACGTTAATAGCAACTTGCCTGTTACTATTAAAGTGACATTTCGGTGAATTAAACTGAAAATTAAGATGAATTAATTAGTTCCTGGTGAGAAGTGAGTTACATATAGTCAGTACCTACTCAATCATATCGCCCTGCCTCCCCTGCTCACCATGGACTCTTTCTAATTAATATTTGAAGAGTACTTCCCCTGATGTGATGCTAACACTATGTTCTTCACGGAACTTCAGCTGTAATAATAATAATAATCTTTGTTTTTACAAGTACATGATACAACTTATACAGACCATAGTTGACATCAATGACATACTACTATATAGAAAGCCGCTTGTTATGCAGAGCATTACCCGCAAATTAGGTTAATTTTGTCCCAGGATGCCACCCACATCAGTCGACTAACACCCAGTTACCTACTTACTGCTAGGTGAACATGGACAGCAGGTGTCTTAAGGAAACACGTCCAAATGTTTCCACCCGTACCGGGGATTGAACCACGGACCTCAGTGTGTGAACTAACATTCACTGGTGCTCAATATATTGTAGATCACTTACACCGGTATACCTGGAGAGGGTTCTGGGGGTCAACGCCCCCGCGGCCCGGTCTGTGACCAGGCCTCATGGTGAATCAGGGCCTGATCAACCAGGCTGTTACTGTTGGCCGCACGCAAACCGACGTACAAACCACAGCCTGGCTGGTCAGGTACTGACTTTAGGTGCCTGTCCAGTTACTTCTTGAAGACAGCCAGGGGTCTATTGGTAATCCCCCTTATGTATGCTGGGATTCAGTTGATCAGTCTTGGGCCCCTGACACTTATTGTGTTGTCTCTTATCGTGCTAGTGGCACCCTGCTTTTCATTGGGGCGATGTTGCATCGTCTGCCGAGTTTTTTGCTTTCGTAGGGAGTGACACTCGTGTGCAAGTTTATTACTAATCCCTCTAAGATTTTCCAAGTATATATAATAATGTATCTCTCCCGCCTGTGTTCTAGGGAGTACAGGTTTAGGAACTTCAAGCGTTCCCAGTAATTGAGGTGGTTTATCGCACTTATGCGTGCCGTGAAGGTTCTCTGTACATTTTCTAGGTCAGCAATTTCACCTGCCTTGAAAGGTGCAGTTAGTGTGCAGCAATATTCCAGCCTAGATAGAACAAGCGACCTGAAGAGTGTCATCATGGGCTTGGCATCCCTAGTTTTGGAGGTTCTCATTATCCATCCTGTCATTTTTCTGTCAGATGTGATTGACACAATGTTATGGTCTATGATGGTGAGATCTTCCGACATGATCACTCCCAGGTATTTTACATTGGTTTTTCGTTCTATTATTTGGTTGGAATTTGTTTTATACTCCGATGTAGTTTTAATTTCCTCACGTTTTCACGTTTTCCATATCGGAGTAATTGAAATTTCTCATCATTGGTGCTCAGTATTCTGTAGATTATTAAATGCCGTATCATATAAACACAGATCTTAATAAGTAAGTTTATTCAGGTATACACAAATACAGTTACACAGACTCACTTCTTATAGTGCTCTTTGTAGAAATTTGTGTTTGGACTGCCTCCTTGTAAGCTGCCCCATGGCAAGCACTGCTGACACCGACACTCTGAGACGCTCCTCTCAGGCTTACAAGTAGCTTATGGACAGAATTTCTAACTAACTGCAGCTGCAATAATTCCCACCTACATGCATGACTAAAAAAAAGGGTGAACTTACTTGATGGAGAAGAAATGTCTCCTAGTCTTCCAATCTCACTAAGCCTTAACCCCCTCCAAGCACCATGTGTAGGGAAGAACCTTAATCTGCAAGAATCTTGCATCTCAGAGTTCCCTGGTTTCAAAGGATATCCCCTAAGCTATATATGCAGTAAGTGACACTAGCTTCTAGACTAATACTTAAGGGGGATTGCCCACAATTATTACCTTATAGTGGGCGTTCGCATGCTTATAACCCACAGCTCAAATAACCCCACCTTTCTCCGAATATCGCCGACCAGCTATACTAAGAGAAATGTAAGGTATTGTCTTACTGCGGGGGCCTGGGCCAGAGAAGAATATCCACACCACGTTGGGAAGCCTCTGTGATTCTTGGTTCCCAGGCAAGTATTTTGAAGAAACGTGGGGCACCGAGCTCTAGCTCTTAGTACCTTGTTATCACCACGGCGTCCAGTCCAAAAAGAAGGAACTAGCATCTCTCCCGCCTAGATTCAAGTGTGGAGCTGCCAGTTATCCTTAGCTAACATAACCTAATGTTCCTATTGAGGCTTAAATCTATCTATGTTAAGGTGCTAGAACTACATTATTAATATCTAAAGTTGCCTCAATAATCCTAATATTAGTTACTAACTGTACAAACTTACCTAGACCTTCCTAGGAGAGTAAATCTATCAATTAATAGGTACTATCTTGCTACCTTCGCCAACTGTGAGTGTGTTTGTTTGGATGGGTGTGTGGGTTCATAAACTCTGAGGACCTATCCGTGGTATGTTTAAGGCTTCATATAGCTTATTTACCCTGTGGAACTTTTAGCAAGGAAATAAGTTTCCACACTCTTTCTAGAAAATTACCTCCCAGGCTTCCCTCGCAATAAGTGTCAGGGGCCCAAGACTGTTCAACTGCCTCCCAGCATACATAAGTGGATTATCAATAGACCCCTGTCTGTCTTCAAGAAGGCACTGGACAGACGGGCTGTGGTTCTTATGTCAATTTACGTGCGGCCAGCAGTAACAGCCTGGTTGTTCAGTCCTTGATAAAAAACGGGGGCGTTGATCCCCGAAACCCTCTCTAGGTATACTCCAGGTATCCCTCGTGAGGTCTCAAGAGAACTAGATACAATTGAAAGTGGAACTGGTCCTGAGAGGGTAGAAAATCGAAAACATGATGGAGTTGTCAGTACTGGGTGTTGTAAGTGCACATGATGGTTATTTTAGTGACCACCAAGCTGAGATCTCTGTGTTCCTCTGGTCGTGATCTCTGCATTCCTCTGGTTGTGGTCTCTGCATTCCTCTGGTCGTGGTCTCTGCGTTCCTCTAGTCGTGATCTCTGCGTTCCTCTGGTCGTGGTCTCTGCGTTCCTCTGGTCGTGATCTCTGCGTTCCACTGGTAATGGTCTCTGCGTTCCTCTGGTCGTGATCTCTGCGTTCCTCTGGTCGTGGTCTCTGCGTTCCTCTGGTCGTGATCTCTGCGTTCCACTGGTCATGGTCTCTGCGTTCCTCTGGTCGTGATCTCTGCGTTCCTCTGGTCGTGATCTCTGCGTTCCTCTGGTCGTGGTGTTTGTCATCATAATATTTATATCACCATGATACAGTGTTTGTACAGAGGTGAGTGACAGTCAGGTGCACATGCAGAAAGCCCCTTCATAGGCAGGGCATTTCTGGCAAACTTATGCCTATCTTAAGATTAAGACATATATACTGTCTCTTAATTAGTATAAACAATAAATTTACGAATTACAAGGCATACAGGAGGACTTCTTAGCATATTAACACACTTTATAAAACATTTATCAAACTTAATTGTTGTGAGGAATACAGGTTGGATTATTATTACAGGTTGGATTATTATTACAGGTTGGATTATTATTACAGGTTGGATTATTATTACAGGTTGGATTATTAATACAGGTTGGATTATTATTACAGGTTGGATTATTATTACAGGTTGGATTATTATTACAGGTTGGATTATTATTACAGGTTGGATTATTATTACAGGTTGGATTATTATTACAGGTTGGATTATTATTACAGGTTGGATTATTATTACAGGTTGGATTATTATTACAGGTTGGATTATTATTACAGGTTGGATTATTATTACAGGTTGGATTATTATTACAGGTTGGATTATTATTACAGGTTGGATTATTATTACAGGTAATGAGATCATGTACAGCCTATAATATGTTCATAAAATATTTCTATGTATAATAGTAAGCAAAGTACTATCAGGGCACTTAAGTCACGGTGCCCATCTGTTATGGGCAGTGCCCAGACGTGGGTCACCAGTGCTTCGACGTGGGTCACCAGTGCCTAGACGTGGGTCAACAGTGCCTTGACGTGGGTCACCAGTGCCTTGACGTGGGTTACCAGTGCCTTGACGTGGGTCACCAGTGCCTTGATGTGGGTCACCAGTGCCTTGACGTGGGTCACCAGTGCCTTGACGTGGGTCACCATTGAAGTCCTTGACTTATATCCATTGGGGTCCTTGACTTATTTTCACTGGGGTCCTTGACTTATTTTCACTGGGGTCCTTGACTTATTTCTATTGGGGTCATTGACCTATTTCCATTTTGGTCCTTGACCTATTTCCATTTTGGTCCTTGACCTATTTCTATTTTGGTTCTTGACTTATTTCCATTGGGGTCCTTGACTTAATTCCATTGGGATCCTTGACTTATTTCCATTGGGGTCGTTGACTTATTTCCATTGGGGTCCTTGACTTATTTCCATTGGGGTCGTTGACTTATTTCCATTGGGGTCGTTGACTTTTTTCCATTGGGGTCGTTGACTTATTTCCATTGGGGTCGTTGACTTATTTCCATTGGGGTCCTTGACTTATTTCCATTGGGATCCTTGACTTATTTCCATTGGGGTCCTTGACTTATTTCCATTGGGTCCTTGACTAATTTCCACTGGGGTCCTTGACTTATTTCCATTGGGGTCCTCGACTTATTTCCATTGGGGTCCTTGACTTATTTCCATTGGGGTCCTTGACTTATTTCCATTGGGGTCCTTGACTTATTTCCATTGGGGTCCTTGACTTATTTCCATTAGGGTCCTTGACTTATTTCCATTGGGGTCCTTGACTTATTCCCATTGGGGTCCTTGACTTATTTCCATTATGGTCCTTGACTTATTTCCATTGGGTCCTTGACTCATTTCCATTGAGATCCTTTACTTATTTCCATTGGTGTCCTTGACTTATTTCCATTGGGGTCCTTGACTAATTTCCACTGGGGTCCTTGACTTATTTCCATTGGGGTCCTTGTCTTATTTCCATTGGGGTCCTTGACTTATTTCCACTGGGGTCCTTGATGTATTTCCACTGGAGTCCTTGACTTATTTCCATTGGGGTCCTTGACTAATTTCCACTGGGGTTCTTGACTAATTTCCACTGGGGTCCTTGACTTATTTCCACTAGGGTTCTTGACTAATTTCCATTGGGGTCCTTGATTTATTCCCACTGGGGTTCTTGATAATTTCCACTGGGGTCCTTGACATATTTCCACTGGGGTCCTTGCCTTATTTTCACTTTGGTCCTTGACTTATTTTCACTGGGGTCCTTGACTTATTTTCACTGGGGTCCTTGACTTATTTTCACTGGGGTCCTTGACTTATTTTCACTGGGGTCCTTGACTTATTTTCACTGGGGTCCTTGACTTATTTCCACTGGGGTTCTTGACTATGTATGGGACAATGCAGGACCATAGGGAGTCCAGCTCGGGCCCTCGGAGATGCAAACCCAGCAAAGGTTCCATGATTACATTATTGTTCCTGATAAAATATATCAACATTTATGTTAGCTATATTGAAACTCAGGAATACATAGGTTTAAAATTATAGGGCACGAAATTCTCAGATAAATATTTCTTCAATATTGTGTGTTGCTACCAGACGCTGAGGTGACAGCTGGCACAACTACTATCATAATTAATTCATTCTCTATGAAACTTTGACTCCTCACTCTCAGTTAATTCATATACGTATATGTAATTTGTTGGTGTTGGTATATAGAGAATATATTAGATGCTAATTAAGATTTTTGCATTTAATGTTGATGTAATTTAGTAAATTAGGTGTAAAGTGTTGGAGCATTTAGCAATGTAATGAGAAAGGAAGGCATCAACAGAGACATAGTAAGGACTAAGATTCATAAGAAATAAGATAAGATAAGATAAGATAAGACATATTACTACTTTTACTACTACTTCCACTACCAGCATTATCTTTACCACTACTTCTCCACTTTTTTCTTTTCTTTGTCGCGCGTCTATCCCCCTCTCCTGTATATACTGTATTGTTCAAGGACTCCAATGGAAATAAGTCACTTTGTCTGATCTTTTAGAGTTATCCTGGGTAATTTACACATATGTTACTAAGCAATAAGATCACATTAAACAGGCGATATCACAATATGCAGAACAACCACTGAAAAAAAATATTGTGAGAAATCACGAAAGTGATTTTTAGTTCATTGTTTTTTATCAAAGTGGTTCTTCTGCATATGTTACTATGTATGATAATTTATGGAACTGTATTTACGTATACCTGTACCTAAATAAACTTACTTAGTATATATATTGTGAAGTATTGTTGTGTGAGGAGAGTGAGAAGTGTCGGTTGATGGAGTGTAACCGATCACCAACAAGTGATGAAAACAAACCCGTCCTGAGTTACTCTCTTAATTATTCTCAAGTGACGTAGTGACACCTTAGTGATATGAGGTCAGTACTACTCCTGCTCTTGGAAATTACTCTCTCTTTCTAGAATTTGTTTGTATATGATATAACCAAAACAAGAGTGATGGTGGGAGGTAGGCTTTGATTGTTGCTCTTTCTTCCACCTCAGGATCTGATTAAGATAAGATAAGATTTGTTGGGATTTTGTGTAACCCGGGGGGTTAGCCACCCAGGATAACCTGGGGTAATGATTGTTAGCCACCCAGGATAACCTGGGGTAGGAAGTGTTAGCCACCCAAGATAACCTGGGGTAGGGAGTGTTAGCCACCCAGGATAACCCGGGGTAGGGAGTGTTAGCCACCCAGGATAACCTGGGGTAGGGAATGTTAGCCACCCAGGATAACCCGGGGTAGGGAGTGTTAGCCACCCAGGATAACCCAGGGAAGGGAGTGTTAGCCACCCAGGATAACCCAGGGTAGGGAGTGTTAGCCACCCAGGATAACCCAGGGTAGGGAGTGTTAGCCACCCAGGATAACTCGGGGTAGGGAGTGTTTGCCAACCAGGATAACCCAGGGTAGGGAGTGTTAGCCACCCAGGATAACCTGGGGTATGGAGTGTTAGCCATCCAGGATAACCTGGGGTATGGAGTGTTAGCCACCCAGGATAACCCAGGGAAGGGAGTGTTAGCCACCCAGGATAACCCAGGGTAGGGAGTGTTAGCCACCCAGGATAACCCAGGGTAGGGAGTGTTAGCCACCCAGGATAACCCGGGGTAGGGAGTGTTTGCCACCCAGGATAACCCAGGGTAGGGAGTGTTAGCCACCCAGGATAACCTGGGGTATGGAGTGTTAGCCACCCAGGATAGAAAAAAGAGAAGATGTAAACAAGAAAGAAAAAAGCGCTCCCATACAGGCAAAGGCAAAGAATAACAGGGCAGCTAAAAGAGGCCAATATATCTGCAATACGTAGGGAGACACAGGTCAGAGAAATAGCAAACATCGAACTAAAGCTAAAGGAATCTTAGTAAGTAAGTAAGTTTATTCAGGTATACACAAATACAGTTACATAGATTATCATACATAGCAGCATATGTGTAGACAACCTAGCATAACCCAAAAAAGTCAGACAGAGTGACTTATTTCCATTGGGGTCCATTTAATACCTTAATATTATACACTGTAGGAGATATATGTTTTTATACTATAAAGAATATATACTAGGAATAAGGTAAAAAGAGTTATTTACATTTACATGTATGTTAGCTAAAAAAATAAAAAATCATTCTCCTCCCTTTCTGTCGCTACATTCATTAGGTACCTTTTTTTTCTCTTCTTGAACTGGCTCATGCTATGACTGGCTTTGACATGTGCAGGCAGTCTGTTCCATTCCTTTATTGCTGTACAATAAAAGGTGTTTGAAGCCTGGCCACTGACTGTGGGTACTACAAAGTTGTGCTCTCTCCCCCTAGTACTATGACTGCTTTGGTTCCCAGCCTTGACAAAATTGGCAGCAAGATATTCTGGACACTGTTTGTGAGCAATTTTATAAACTTGATTCAATTTAAGTTGTTTTACTCTGTCTTCAATATTCAGCATATCCAATTGTTGTAATTCATCCTGGCCTACATGTTCTCTTGTTCCCAGGTCCAGGATGAATCTTACCATTTTGTTCTGGGTGATTTGCAGCTTATCTTTCAGTTTTTTTGTCAAGGCAGAGTACCATGAAGAGCAAGCATAGTCAATATGACATTGTATAAGGGCTAGACATAGGGTACTGCGAGCCTCAGTAGGTAGACACTGTGCTTGTCTGTACAGGAACTTCAGTCTGGCATTCGCTTTCTTTACTACACTGTTTCCTATCAATTCTCCTGTCATGCATGGGTCAAAGGGGATTCCCAGATATTTTACTGAGGAAACTGAAGTGATGCATTCCCCATTACACCGGACATTAAAATTATTTACCTTTCTCAGTTTATATTTCGTGCCAAAGCGTATGGCTTCTGTTTTCCCGAGATGTAAGGATAGTTTGTTGTCTACTAACCATTTGCTGCAGGACTCCAGTTCTAGTGTTAATACGTTAGCTATATCTTGTGGGTCTTTACCTGACACTAACAGAGCACTGTCATCCGCATACAGTAGGAGTTTGCACTTGACACTGATGGGCATGTCATTTACATAACACAGGAATAATAAGGGACCCAGAATACTACCTTGGGGAACTCCACATGCTATCGGCAGTGGTTATGATTCTGTTTTGTTGATTTTGACAAATTGTTTCCTATTGTTAAGATAGGACTTAAACCAGTCTATGGAACCTATGCCGATAGCTTGAAGTTTCTTACATAATACATTTGCAAGTCTAAAGTTACCATTCCTATGAGGTTCCCTATCGACATTGCAGTTCTCATGTAATCCACCAGATTAATTAGGGAGGTGTCGGTTGAGTAAGAGCTCCTAAAGCCTGATTGGTAACTATGAAGAATGTTGTTGTCATTAAGATACTTAACTACTTGACAGTACACCGCCCTCTCTAGAATTTTGGATATTACACTGAGTATACTAACAGGCCTATAGTTGCTGACATCAGACCTACTATTTTTCTTGAAGATAGGAGTAACTCTGGCCTCCTTGAACCCCTCTGGTACTGTATTAGTAGTGATGGACAGATTTATTATGTGAGCAATGGGGATTGCCAATTCAGAGGCACCATCTTTTAGGAACTTAGACGGGATGTTATCTGGGCCGGTGCTCTTAGTTGGGTTTAACCTGCTTAGTTCTTTTTGCACCAAGTCATGAGATACACTTACTAGTCGACAACTGTTTGGAGTTACCCCTTTATTGGTATAGTATGTTTTAAACTTATCAGAGTCTGTGTTAAAGGTATTTGATGCAGCTGGTAGCTTACTTACTAGTGTTGATGCGACAGTTGTGTAGTATGAATTAAAACAATTTGCCACTTTAGTTGTTTCATGGCATACCTCGTTATCGACATTTAGTACTATGTTAGATCTATCTACGGGTTTATGGATATACCACAACTGTTTTAGTTGTTGCCAGAGCTTTCTAGGGTTATTCTTGTACTCTTCGATTTTTGAGCAATAGTGCCTTGCTTTTGTGCCTTTTATAAGCCTCTGCACTCTGTTCTTCACCCTTTGGAATTCATTTAGCACTGCAATATCCTGTCTGTTTGCCTTAAATCTTTTTATCAACTGTTCTCTGAATTTCATATCTAATATCTCAGTAGTCATCCAGGGTTCAGTTCTTCGTTTAACCATTTCGGGGTTTTGATCGTACTAGTACGGCTTACGCCCTGGGGTTATTGACGTACTAGTACGCCTAAATTCTAGCGCCCTCAAATCAAGCAGAAACAGGCTGTTAGGCCTAGATGTGATAGAATGGGTCTGTGTGGTCAGTGTGCGCAGTATAAAAAAATTCCTGCACCACACAGTGCATAATGAGGAAAAAAAACTGACCGTGTTTTTGGTTTAAAACAGCGACTTTGCAGTCTATTTTCGTATGGTATTTATGCTTGTATTCTTGTTTTCTTAGTCTCATTTTATAGAATAGATGATATATTACAGAAATAGAGATAATTTTGACTGGTTTCACGAGGACAAGTACCTTGAAACTGAGCGCAAAGTAGCGAAAATGTTCGATTTTGGCCGATGTTCAAGAGTAAACAAATCACACCATTCGTCCAATACACATCAACTGGAGAGTCTAATATTCTTGCACAAGTGCGCTGATATTATTTATACCATTTTTACAATGATGCAGTTGTATACATAACAGTAAATCTTCTATTTTTTGTGAGAATAAAAATTCAAAATGGAAAGCAAAAGCCCCTAATATGCAGAGCAGAGCATTGTGGGCGGACTTAAAATTAACTTAAAATTAAATTTTAAGAATTATAGTAAACAGTTTAATATAAGTATAGTTGAGTATTTAAGCTATTAAATTTGAACATAATTTGAACATGACATTTTTGAAACATAATAGTTTTATAATTTTTGATCATTTACAGTTTTATATGTCAACATAATAATTTATTATTTGTATTAATAAAATTATTAAATCAGATTAAACAAATCAAATCAATAATTTGTGTTGCAATAACAGTTTATATGGTCATTAGATGAGTTACAAGGAGCACAAGGCTACATGAGAATGGATTTCTTTGTTTGGTAATGCTGTAGGAACAAAGTTAGATTAGGTTGTATTAATTATAACTGGTTTATACATCATGATATATTACAGGTTTATACATTATGAGGTATAAGTTTCAACATTTCTACTAGATTGTTTGATAAATTATGAGGTATAAGTTTCAACATTTGTACTAGATTATGTTTGATAAATTATTTTTCTTTGAGCAATTATGTAAGGGGTTTTGAGGCTAGGGGAGTAACACAGTGAATAATGTTATTTTGAGGCAGTGGAAAGTTATTTATTAACTTTGTAGGTAATGTAAAGTAGGGGGTATTTAGTTTTGGGTGAGTAGTTTTTTTTTAGCAGAGTTTTGAATTGATGTATAGACCGGGTTTCTTTTGGTAATCATAGGTAATAAATTCCAAAATTTTGGGCCTTTAATGTGTATTGCGTTTTTGAATAGTGTGAGGTGGACGCAGGGAACATCGAAGAGTGATCTGTGCCTTGTGTTATGTTAAGGTTTGTTAGGAGAATTTTGAGTTGTGGGTTAATATTTGAGTTTAGTGTTCTATGTATGTAATAGACACTGTAAAAAGTATGGATATCTTGTATGGTGAGTAAGTTCAGACTTTTGAATATTGGTGGAGTATGTTGTCTAGAGGGGAATTTGTTATCATTCGGACTGCAGCCTTTTGTTGTGTTATTAATGGTTTGAGGTGATTTATTGTTGTTGAGCCCCATGGGTAAATGAGTGAGTGATAAAGGGAAAGGAGAGCTGGTTGTGGAACATAGTACCTTATCTTAGATAGTATTCCTACGGTCTTGGAGACTTTCTTGGAAATTTGTTGTATATGTGTCTGAAATTTGAGGCCACTGTCAAGGTGGATTCTAAGAATTTTCCCTCTGTGAGTTTTGTGACAGGTGATCTGTTTATCATTATGTTAAGTGGAACATTTGTAGCTCTGTTCCCAAACTGAATAAAACAGGTTTTGTCAACATTGAGAGTAAGCTTGTTAGTCATCATCCAGGTAGATATTTTCTGTAATTCAGCATTTACAGTGTTGGCTAGTGTGACTGGGCATGGGTGAGAGAAGACGTATGTAGTGTCATCTGCAAATAGTATGGGTTTGAGTAGTTGAGATGCATTTGGTAGGTCATTTATGTAAATAGAAAAGTGGGCCAAGAACACTTTCCTGTGGGACACCAACTGTAATTGTTTGTGTGAAGAGTTAGCTCCATTTGTGGACACATATTGGCTTCTGTCACTAAGGTATGACTTTAGGTAGTTGAGGGAGTGCCCTCTTATACCATAGTGTGATAATTTTAAGTGTAACAGATCATGGTCAACTGTATCAAAAGCTTTACGTAAATCACTGAAGATTCCCAGTGGGATTTCTTTTTTTTCAAGAGCGGTGTATATTATTTCTAGCATGTGTATGATAGCATCATTTGTGTTTTTATTAGGCCTGAAACCAAACTGACAAGGGTTGAGTATGTTGTGGGAGATGAGGTAGGAATTGATTTGCCTATGAATTAACTTCTCAAAGATTTTGGAGAGAAGGGGTAAGTTAGATATTGGCCTATAGTTATTCAGATCAGTTTGATCTCCTCCTCTATATATGGGGGTAACCCTCACTATTTTAAGTATTAATGTGTTAATAACAAGTGAGCCCTTTGTTGGGTTGGTCGGAGCTAAGAATAGTGTATTCGGGTAGGTTCCAGTGAGGTAGGCGTTAGGTGGAGTGTTTGAACTTGGATTTTGCTTGCCAAGTTTTCTCCTATTGGGAAGAAAAGATTTAGTCTGTTTGCTGTTTCAGTTGGTGGGAGCAGGGGTTCATCTGGGTTTGTCAGTTTGATTGAATGTTTCTGGATTTTTTTTTAGTTCCTAGAATTTCAGATAGGGTTTTCAGGTCTTTTCATATCACCTCTTAAGTTATTTAATCTGTTCTCGTAATACAATTTTTTGACCTTCTTATCAGGCTGGTTACCTTTGATGAGTAACATTTTGTTTGTTCTCTTGTTATTTGACCCATTCTGTACTGTTTTTCTTATAGGTGTTTTATATTAATGGATTTGAGAATGTTGGGTGTTAGCCAGGGATTGTTTAGTCTCTTAGCTGTGATCTGTTTAGTTTTTTAGGGCAATGCATGTTATAGAGGTATTGAGTCTTTTAGAAAATTATTAATACATATGTCAGTAGAGTAAGTTTAAATTAATTTCAAAACAAAGAAACTGTGTTCTACTGAAGCAGTCATTGCTGAAACCATTCCTCCCAAAAGCTAGCTTTTCCACTTTTAAGTTTTTCAAGTCTTTCAGCATTATAAAAATCAAACTTTCTGTTATAACTTGATCTTTGAATTCTTCTGATATGTAACGACTCTTAAGTTGTGATTTCACCTATAAAAAATAATCAAAGATAATTTTTTTACACACAAGCCATTTCCCTCTAAGGTTGGGTGACCAGAAAGAAGAAACACTTATGCCATCATTCAGTCAATCACTGTCTTGCCAGAAGCATGCTGACATCACAGTTCAGATAACTCTCCAAACTGTAGCATCCCCATCCCTCCTTCAGAATGCAGGCACAGTGACTGAAAAGTGAGCTCTGGAAATTCTTTCTAAACCCATATAATGGTGGAGTGTAAAAATTCTAAGAATAATAGTGAATTTGTAAATCTGATAATTTTCTAGTTAAATATCATATTATATTTCCCGAAGTGTTGCTGGCAGAGAACTGTAGGAGGAGTATGGAGGAAGAGAAAGTCAGGAATATATACTCTGCTTTCACTCCCAACTCTAGTAGAAAAAATTATTTTCAAGTTATGACAACAAATATCTGCTGTATTGTTGAGAGACAATTGTGCACCAAATGCTCTTCTCAGTATATTAGATATGATCCAAATAAACTTATATGCATTTGGAAAACTGTGCTAATATAATTTAAATAAATTTCATGTTACATCTGGCACTGATATACAAACTGCTTATCATTCTACCCAACAACCTGGTGGACGATGATACTGCAGATGCAATATTGCATATCCAAGGGATAGATGTTTAAGTATCAAGCAATCCTTTCATACAAGCTAAGAAAAATCTAAACTACTTTACATTAGGTTTAAATTCACAGAAAAGTAAATAAATAGAAAAAACAGACATCTGTATACAACTGAATAACATTTAACTGAAATAGACAGTGTTTTAATTTTTAAGGGAGAATTTTTATGAGGTAAGGAAACACAAATAACCCAAACATAGGAAAGAGGGCCAATCCTGCAAAATCCCATTCCTGCCTTCCCTATATTTCCAGTCTTTCTAATCTCAACAACTCTTCGTTCCTTGGACATTAAATTAATTTTCACCAAACTAACACCCTTGCAGTAACTAGTTCATACCTCTCCTCCTGCTATAGATGCCCTGGTGTCTACTCCATTTCATGCTTTACCTTCAAAATTCAATGTATGTACATAAAAGGGCCCAAAATCTGGAACTCCCTGCCTGAAATCTCCAGAGCCACTCTCTCAGCCAACATCAGCTAAATATGAGAAAACTACATATATACAGTGGACCTCGGTTAACGAAATTAATCCGGTCCAGGAGCTATTACAATCTGAATTTTCGTTATCTGAAACCTTATTTCCCATAAGAAATAATGTAAATACAATTAATTCGTTCCACAAAAAATAATCACTCAAAAAAAAACAATAACATTTACTTACCTTTGAAGAGTTGCAAGCATCTGAAGGTAGAGTTGCTGACAGGGGCAGGGTGTTAATGGTTGGAAGGGAAATCCCTCCAAAAGGACTTCAGGTAACAAGTCCCTCTCTGGGGTTACTTCCCTTCTTTTTCTTTTTAATGCATGAATGCTACACTCCCTGCATGCTTGCTACACACCCTGCATGCCTCACACTCCCTGCATGCCTGCTACACTCCCTGCATGCCTGCCCTCCCGCATGCCTGCTACACTCCCTGAGGCCTGCTACACCCCTGCATGCCTGCTACACTCCCTGCATGCCTGCTACACTCCCTGCATGCCTGCTACACTCCCTGCATGAATGCTACACTCCCGCATGAATGCTACACTCCCTGCATGAATGCACATCTCTGCATGAATGCTACACTCCCTGCATGAATGCTACACTCTCTCTCATGAATGCTACACTCCCTGCATGAATGCTACACTCCCTGCATGAATGCTACACTCCTGCATGAATGCTACACTCCCTGCATGAATGCTACACTCCCTGCATGAATGCTACACTCCATCCATGAATGCTACACTCCCTGCATGAATGCTACACTCTCTGCATGAATGCTGCACTCCCTGCATGAATGCTACACTCCCTCCATGAATGCTACACTCCATCCATGAATGCTACACTCCCTGCATGAATGCTACACTCCTGCATGAATGCTACACTCCGCATGAATGCACACTCCTCCATGAATGCTACACTCCCTCCATGAATGCTACACTCCCTCCATGAATGCTACACTCCCTCCATGAATGCTACCACTGGGGTGCCACTAGGAAGCTTCTTTGGACCCATGGTGACTTATTTCACAGTGACAATCACTAAACCACCAAAAAAGACACCAAATATATTGTGAATCTTTGAAAGAGCGCCAGGTAATGTTCTCTCAATGTAAACAACGCTCACTGGTGTCCTGCGCTTGCGGGAGCAGGCGGACACGTCTAATACCTTCGGTAACCGAGGAATTTTTCGCAACCGATTCGAAAAAGCTACGTTTCGAAACTCGTTAACGGGACCTTTCGTTAACCGAGGGTCCACTGTCAGGGTACCTGGTTAACTTGTTTCAGAAGGCTGTTTGAGTGCCGAACAAAATTTGTTCCCATAAGGAATAATGTAAATTAGATCAATCTGTTTCAGACCCCCAAAATTACACTTACAAAAGCACTTACAGAAATACACTTACATAATTGTTCGAGTTGGGAGCTGCTCGTAAGTCGAGGTACAATGTACTGTCCATATTGTCTTTGTCACAAACATATGGAAAATAATATATTCTTCTTCTCAATATTTATAATCCTCACAACCATTAAAATATTGAATGTATTCACATTATGTTAATATGCTAAGAGTCCTCATACCTATAATCATAATCCAACCTGTAATTCTTATAATAGTTAAACTAGATTAATTCCTAATTTTATTTTTATAACGACCTAAGAGACTATATATGTAAGCAATCAATTAGTTATTGCTTATTAATCTTTAGATAGTTTGCCCAAATGCTGTGCATATTAAGGGGCTTTCTGCATGCGCACCTAAATGTCATTCACCCTTTACAAACATTGTATCATGCTGAAATAAAGAATCTTTAATATTATCTTTAATCCTTATCTCTTGTCCTCCAGTACTTTGAGACAGACTCAAAGAGCACAAAAGAAGTGCTAGGCTGCCGATACCAATAATTTCTTTTTCTGTCGTGTTAAGAGATCACAGTCATCCTATTAACTGGTCCTCTGCTTTCACAGTTGTCATCTTGTTGAAGCTTCTTTTATACACAACTTTCCTTGTACGAATCTTAGTCCTGGCTTTGTAGATGCCTTCCTTTCTCATTATATTGTCAAATACTCCAAACATCGACACTGTTCTTACCCTGATCTTTTCTTCTACTCCTTAACTATTTTTCCCTTTTCTTTCTTTTTGTTTTCCTTTCTTCTGCCTGTGTATTCTGGTCAATTTTTCTTTCCTGCATTTTTGGTCCTACCAGTTGTGGCCTTAGCTTCTGCAGTGTACTTTTTTGTCCTTAGACTTACCCTACTTCTACTTCAACATCTTTTCCCTCCATTCCTCTACTGTTGCTACTACCTCTGCTATTGCCTCCCTTCACCCCTTCACTCCCCTTTCACTCTTGTGCGACTAAACTTCTCTCCTACTTTCTACTACCACTGTTTCTTCTACTACTACTTCCACCACCTACTTTACCACTACTTCCTCTTCTCCCTCCCTTGTTCCCATCCCTCTCCTGCTCTCTTACATATACAGTAATACCCTGGTTTTCGTCCTTAATCCGCTCCAGAAGGTTGACCGAAATCAAAATTGGATGAAAACCAAAGTAATATTTCCCATAAGAAATAATGTAAATCCAATTAATCCATTCCAGACACCCAAAAATATTAACAAAAATACATTTTATAGAGAATATAGTTTTGCATACCAAAAACAATGAGAAATAAATATAAATGACTAATTTTAATGATAAATGAACATTACATACCTTTATTGGTCCCATGTATCAGAAATCTTCCCTATGAGGATAGACTGAGGGCCTTGAATTGCACTTCTAGAAAGGCGTAGAATTAGGGGGATATGATTGAGGTGTATAAATGGAAAACAGGAATAAACAAAGGGGATGTAAATAGCGTGCTGAAAATATCCAGCCAAGACAGGACTCGCAGCAATGGTTTCAAGTTGGAAAAGTTCAGATTCAGAAAGGATATAGGAAAGCACTGGTTTGGTAATAGAGTTGTGGATGTGGATAAGTGGAACAAACTCCGAGTACCATCATAGGGGCTGGGACGTTGTGTAGTTTAAAAATAGGTTAGATAAATACATGAGTGGGTGTGGGTGGTTGTGAGTTGGACCTGATTAGCTTGTGCTACTAGGTCGGATGCCGTACTAATTTCTTAAGTGGAAGTGACCTGACTACCTGGAGAGGGTTAACTCCAGGTGGGGTGCGGGTGGGTGTGAGTTGGTCCTGACTAGCTTGTGCTACTAGGTCAGATGCGTGCCTTCCTAAGGAATGTAACCTGACCTGGCTGGGTGGGCATGGCTTAAGCCGGTGGAGACTTGGACTTGCCTCACATGGGCCAGTAGGCCTGCTGCAGTGTTCCTTCTTTCTTATGTTCTTGTTGGCGATGGAAGAAGGCGAGGAGGGAGAGGAGTTGAGGTTATTGTTTGGAAGGGGAATCCCCTTCCATAAGAACTTAAGGTATCAAGTCCCTATCCGGGGTTACTTCCCTTCTTTGTCTTTTACTGGCACTAGGACCAGCTTGAGAGTCACTGACCCCTGTCGCACAAAAATCTGTCCAGAGAGGTCTGTTTCTGGTGTCTTAAGATTTGCCTAAATGGGACAAGGCATTGTCATTGAACATGTTGCAGACATGGCTTGCAACAGTTTTGTTAGGGGATAATTCTCCTCAAAACTTTGCAACTCATTCCACTTTGCACACATGTCCAATCACTCTCTTCTTCCTCCTCTGAAGCAATTTCCTCAGCTGCGATCTGTTGCTGTTCCAGTTGAAGGTCTGCGCTCTTCAGTGGCACTCTGAACTTTCTTTGGCCGCAATCAATAAACAACCACAAAAACAATGGATGAACAAGCGGAGTACAGTGGACCCTCGGTTAACGATACCCCGGAAATCGTGCAATTATGTAAGTATAATTTTGTAAGTTCTTGTGGAAGTGTATTTGTGGGGTCTGAAATAGACTAACCTACGTGAAATTTTTCCTTAAGGGAGTAAATTCGTTCGGTAATGGCACTTGAGCAGACTTCAGGAGTGAAGTTTTTACGAAACTCGGGGGTCCACTGTATTGCTAACTCAACGAGAAACAGAGGCAGACTGAGTCTGGTACGCATGAGAAGCGGCATCCTGGGCAGGTGGATGCACTGATATGGACGATTTCGAGTGGATCAGAATCCCAGGGGAAAATTCTCCGAAGAGCTCGAAATCCGAATTGTATGATTTCCGCACCGGACGAAAACCAGGGGTCCACTGCACTGTCTATGTCACTTTGTGTGAATTTTTAAGTGGTCCAAGTTGATCCAACACGCGGGAAGCTCCCTCCTGTGTGCGGGGCATTTGTAAGTTGATCCAACATGTCATGGTAAGCTCCTCCTCCTGTGTGCGGGGCATTTGTAAGTTGATCCAACACGTCGTGGTAAGCTCCTGTGCAGGGCATTTGTAAGTTGATCCAACACGTCGTGGTAAGCTCCTCCCTCCTGTGTGCGGGGCATTTGTGTTGATCCAACACGTCGTGGTAAGCTCCTGTGTGCGGGGCATTTGTAAGTTGATCCAACACGCGTGTAAGCCCTCCTCCTGTGTGCGGGCATTTGTAAGTTGATGCAACACGCCGGGGTAAGCTCCTGTATGCGGGGCATTTGTGTATTGTTCCAGTCATGGTATTGTGTCTTTTTTCTTTAAGTTAAGCAAATTTTGCTTCTTATAAATGAACACTTGCTACTGATCACACTGTTATACCTCTGTGGATGCTAGTTTGCTTGGCTTTTTTGGGAACATCTGAAAGAGGTTGCTCCAAGTGATTTGTTGAAAAATATTATAATTGCTAGAAATAAACATTAATGCAGCATTTTTTGAAGGTAATAGTTGGTATTTCAACTGTGACATATACCTACTGCATTTTTTAAATGAATTATGTATTGTTGATTTTATCTTGAGAAGATGATTGGAGCCATATAAAGGGAGTGAAGGTAGTGTCAGTTAATAGTTTCTGATGTTAATACGAGCCTCTGCAATGTTTGCAAGATTAGTTTCTACCTGTGCATCACTCACATGTATGTGTGCTCTTTGGTTATTCAATATATCTGTTCTTCCTCTCACCCATTAAATATTTCCCAATAATGAAGATCAATTTTTAAGGCTACTTTTGTAGTTTGAGGCTGAACTCTTCTGATACAGAGTAGTATTGTAATTCACTTTTTGTCCATTTATATGTACCTCTATGTTGGGAAATTTTTGCCTGGGATCCTCTTTGAGACCTACCTCAAGCCAATTGGTTAGTTAATATCTTTATTACCCCCCTCCTATCCGTGGGGTGTCAAAAGATTACAGAGGTACATAATTGGTCCATTGACTGGACTCAAAGTTTTGATAGCTGAACAATTACAGCAGTAATGAACTAGATCTGGTCACAATTTTGACAAGTTACAAAGGTAATGAGCTCCAGGTAGGCTGGTACCTCATGACAAGTTGGGGAATGAACAGAGCTGGTCACAATCATGACAAGTTACAAAGGTAATGAGCTCCAGGTAGAGTTGGTTACAATCATGACAAGTTAAAAGGTAATGAATCATAATCACTTCATATATAGTTACAATCATTTAACAAATTACACATACACACCACATACACACACACACACACACACACACACATACACACACACACACACACCCCATACACACACACACACACACGCACATACACACACACACAC
>WNWK01016970.1:0-12500 GCA_009830355.1 Cherax destructor
TCAGTGCAGCGTGGAGATCATCTCAGTGCAGCGTGGAGATCATCTCAGCACAGCGTGGAGATCATCTCAGTGCAGCGTGGAGATCATCTCAGTGCAGCGTGGAGATCATCTCAGTGCAGCGTGGAGATCATCTCAGTGCAGCGTGGAGATCATCTCAGTGCAGCGTATAGATCATCTCAGTGCAGCGTGGAGATCATCTCAGTGCAGCGTGGAGATCATCTCAGCGCAGCGTGGAAGTAGCCTTAACCACCATTACCAACACAACACTACATGACTATGAGAAATTTTTAAGAAACATCAAAATATCTTGACCATTTTCGTTGTTTTATATACGTAATAATGATTAAAAACGAGTTTTTTCCCTTCCTTGAAACCGAATATGCAATCTCTATATGGAATAATTGGGTAATAAAATAATGGACCAGAGGAAAACACAAAATATTACTCAAAAAATCATCAATGATGATAACAGGGACAACAACAGGGGATTGAAAAGAGGCGTGAACAGAGGAGAGGAGAGGGAAAAGAACACAGGGGAGACTAGAGACGAGAACGTAGTGAAGAACAGAGGAGAGACTAGGGGATAGAACATAAGTTACAACAGGGTAAAATAGGAAAGAACTAAAACTAGAACAGAGCAGAGAACAGGTATAAAACGGAGCAGAGAGCAGGGTGTAGAACAGAGTAGAAATAAAGTATTAGAATAAAGAGAGGAGGGAATATGGGACAGAACGCAGGAGAGAAGCAAGAAAAGAACAACGAAGACAGATCATAAGTCAAAACTGAGGAGTACCAACAAAAGGAGAGGAATCGACGAACTTACTCGCTTTGTAAATAGTTGATCTGTGGTTTGGAGGTGCTGCCAGGGTGGTGTTTGGCAGAGGGGTGGCGCGCCTCTCCTACAACCACACATTACCAGGGTGGTGTTTGGCAGGGGGATGGCGCGCCTCTCTCACAACCACACATTGCCAGGGTGGTGTTTGGCAGGTGAGTGGCGCCTCTCCTACAACCACACATTGCCAGGGTGGTGTTTGGCAGGTGGGTGGCGCCTCTCCTACAACCACACATTGCCAGGGTGGTGTTTGGCAGGTGGGTGGCGCCTCTCCTACAACCACACATTGCCAGCGTCGTGTTTGGCAGGTGGGTGGCGCCTCTCCTACAACCACACATTGCCAGCGTCGTGTTTGGCAGGTGGGTGGCGCGCCTCTCCCACAACCACACATTGCCAGCGTGATGTTTGGCAGGTGGGTGGCGCCTCCTACAACCAACATTGCCAGCGTTGTGTTTGGCAGGTGGGTGGCGCTCTCCCACAACCACACATTGCCAGGGTGGTGTTTGGCAGGTGGTGGCGCCTCTCCACAACCACACATTGCCAGCGTGATGCTTGGCAGGTGGGTGGCGCTCTCCTTTAACCACAATTGCCAGCGTGATGTTTGGCAGGTGGTTGGCGCCTCCTACAACCACACATTGCCAGGGTGGTGTTTGGCAGGTGGATTTCGCCTCTCCTACAACCACACATTGCCAGCGTGATGTTTGGCACGTGGGTGGCGCCTCTCCTACAACCACACATTGCCAGGGTGGTGTTTGGCAGGTGGGTGGCGCCTCTCCTACAACCACACATTGCCAGGGTGGTGTTTGGCAGGTGGGTGGCGCCTCTCCTACAACCACACATTGCCAGGGTGGTGTTTGGCAGGTGGGTGGCGCCTCTCCTACAACCACACATTGCCAGCGTGATGTTTGGCAGGTGGGTGGCGCCTCTCCTACAACCACACATTGCCAGCGTGATGTTTGGCAGGTGGGTGGCGCCTCTCCCACAACCACACATTGCCAGCGTGATGCTTGGCAGGTAGGTGGCGCCTCTCCTACAACCACACATTGCCAGGGTGGTGTTTGGCAGGTGGGTGGCGCCTCTCCCACAACCACACATTGCCAGCGTGATGTTTGGCAGGTGGGTGGCGCCTCTCCTACAACCACACATTGCCTGGGTGGTGTTTGGCAGGTGGGTGGCGCCTCTCCCACAACCACACATCCAACTACTAACATTTTTAACTAGAAATTTAATCTTCCTACTGAATATTTGCTCCGAGGATTTATTCTCTGGATATTGTCTACTTTTGAAGTTTTGTGTGTGTGTGTGTGTGTACTCACCTATATGTACTCACCTATATGTGGTTTCAGGGGTCGAGTCATAGCTCCTGGCCCCGCCTCTTCACTGGTCGATACTAATTCTCTCTCCCTTCTCCATAAGCTTTATCATACCTCTTCTTAAAGCTGTGTATGGAACTTGCTTCCACCTCTTCACTCTCCACATTATTCCACTTCCTGACAACTCTAATGCTAAAGAAATACTTCCTAACTTCTCTATGACTCATCTGGGGTTTCAGCTTCCAATTGTGGCCCCTAGTTCTTGTATCCCATTTCTGAAACATTCGATTCCTGTCCACCTTGTCAATTCCTCTCAGCATTTTATACGTTATCATGTCATCCCTGTCCCTCCTATTCTCTAGTGTCATCAGGTTGAGTTCCCTTAACCTCTCCTCATAAGACATACCTCTCAGTTCCGGGACTAAGCGTGTTGCAAATTTTTGCACTTTCTCCAATTTCGTGACGTATTTGACTAGGTGAGGGTTCCATACTGTTGCTGCATACTCTAGTATAGGCTTGACGTACACGGTGTACAATGTCGTGAATGACTACTTACTCAGATGTCTAAACGCTAATCTCAGGTTTGCCAAGCGCCCATATGCTGCAGCAGTTATGTGATTGATGTGTGCCTCAGGAGACATGTTTGTTATAATGCTTACCCCAAGATTCTTTTCTTTAAGTGACGTTTGCACCCTTTGATTCCCTAACCTGTATGCCGTCTGTGGTCTTCTGTGTCCTTCACTAATCTTCATGACCTTACACTTACTTGGGTTAAACTCCAGGAGCCATTTGTTGGACCAGACTTGTAGTCTGTCCAGATCCCCTTGTAATCTTAACTGATCCTCGTCCGCTTGTATTCTTCTCATCAGTTTCCCATCATCAGCGAACAGTGACACTTCTGAATCTATTCCTTCCATCATGTCATTCACATATATAAGAAACAGCACCGGACCTAGGACTGACCCTTGTGGAACCCCACTCGACACATGCGCCAACTCCGACACTTCATCACGTACATACATTCGTTGTTTCCTTCCTGTTAGGTATTCCATGATCCATTGCAGTACTATCTCTATTATTCCTGCCTTCTCCTCTAATTTTTGCACCAGTCTCTTGTGTGGTACTGTGTCAAAAGCCTTCTTACAGTCCAAAAAGATGCAATCTACCATCCCTCTCTCTCCTGTCTTACTTATGTTACCTTATCGTAGAACTCAAGTAGATTTGTGACACAGGATTTCCCATCTCTGAAGCCGTGCTGATTGTCATGTATGAGCCCAATCTTTTCAATGTGTTCCACCACTCTTCTCCTGATAATCTTTTTCATGACTTTGTGTACTATACAAGTCAGTGCCACTGGTCGGAAGTTTAACGCTGCCTGTCTGTCTCCTTTCTTAAAAGTTGGAACTACATTTGCTGTCTTCCACGCCTCAGGCAATTGCCCAGTTTCGATAGATTTACTGAAGATTGTTGCTAGTGGCACACACAGTTCCTCTGCTCCCTCTCTCAGTATCCAAGGAGATATGTTATCTGGGCCCACCGCCTTTGAGGTATCTAGTTCACCTAGCAGTTTCTTTACCTCTACCTTGGTTATGTGTATTGTGTCCATCACCTGCTGGTGCACCCTACCTCCACGGTTTGCTGGAAGCATTCCTGTCTCTATTGTAAATACTTCTCTAAATCTTGTGTTTAGTTCATCACATACTTCCTGGTCACTCTTTGTGAGCTCCCTTCCCTCTTTCCTCAGCCTGATTACCTGGTCCTTGACTGTTGTTTTTCTCCTAATATGACTGTATAGCAACTTTGGTTCAGATTTGGTTTTTGATGCTATGTCGTTCTCGTATTGCCTCTGGGCCTCTCTCCTTATTCCAGCATATTCGTTTCTGGTTCTTCTGCTCAATACCTTGTTTTCTTGAGTCCTTTGGCTTCTATACATTTTCCATGCTCTAGCACACTTGGCTTTGGCCTCTTTAAACCTCCAGTTAAACCATGGGCTCACTCTGGTCTTACCATTTTTTCCTGTTACCCTTTGGTATGAACTTCTCCTCTGCCTCCCTGCACTTAGTGGTCACTAGTTCCCTCATTTCATTTACTGCCTTTCCCTCTAGTTCTCTTTCCCACTGTACTTCATGCAGGAAACTTCTCATTCCTATGTAGTCCCCTTTTTTGAAGTTCGTCTTCTCTCGTTGTTCTCGCGCTGCTGCATTCTCCATTTGTAACTCTACAAGGTATTCAAAACTCCGGACATCATGATCACTAGCACCAAGGGGTCTTTCATGTGTGATATCCCCTATGTCTGAACTATTCAAGGTGAATATGAGATCCAGCCTTGCTGCAACATCCTCTCCTCTCTCTCTGTTTGTATCCCTAACATGTTAGTGCATGAAGTTCTCCAATACAGTCTCCAACATCTTAGCCCTCCATGTTTCTGGTCCCCCATGTGGCTCTAGGTTTTCCCAGCCAATCTCTTTATGATTGAAATCCCCCATTATGAGTAATTTTGTCCTACCCATATGAGCCCTCCTGGCCACTTCAGCTAGTGTATGCACCATTGCCCTGTTGTGCACATCATACTCTTGTCTTGTCCTCCTGCTGTTAAATGGTGGGTTATACATCACTGCTATCAGAAGTGTTCCAACAATGATGTCCTTTGTTTCCCTTCTGTCCATTCCTCCCATTTCCTCAAAACTCCACTGGTTTTTGATGAGCAGTGCTACTCCTCCCCCTCCTCTGTTCTCTCTGTCTTTCCTCAGGATCTGATATCCAGGTGGAAAGATTGCATCTGTTATCATCCCTGTAAGTTTCGTCTCTGTTAGTCCTATGATGTCAGGTGATGCATCAATGATTCGCTCTTGCCACTCTTCACTCTTATTTGTTATTCCATCTGCATTGGTGTACCATACCTTTAGCTTCCTTTCCATTACTGTATGTTGGGAGATGGGAGAGGAAGATGCGGGCTGGGGTGGTGGGAGGCAGGGCAGAATATTATGGGAGGCTGCTGTGATTGTGAAATTAGTGCTTAGGGGGGTGGGGGCTATGATGTGTGGTTATTGTGTTTGGTTGATATGTGGTGACAGGGGTTGAAGAGTTTCTATAAGCATATGTGTTTGACGTTCCACCAGAGGCTGTTCTTTCCTGTCTGTTATTGCCTGTCCTGCCTCTCTTTCCTTCCACTGGTTTTGTCTTGCTCTCACTTTCAGTTGTTCCCTTTCTTTTCGTGTTCTGTCTCGATTGAGGTACACTTTTTTTTATATTCCAGAGAGTCTTTTAACTGTGGCTTCTGTTGTAGTACCCTGTTCCATATCACTTCTGTCTTGAATGTCAATTTGATTGGTCGAATTTTTTCCATCGAATACCCCCCCAAGTCTGTGAAAATTTTCTACCTGAGACATGTCCTTCTCTCCTGTTATTGCAATGATGCTCTTAATCTCTGTTTCCTCCCAATTCTTTCTTTCATCCTAGGTATTCCCTTCAGTCTCATGAAGCCCATGAATAATTATTGACCTCTCCCTCTCTTCTTCCCATTTCTTTTCTCTTAATATCTATGGATCTAATTTAAGCATCTCCTTTGTTGTTTCTTTGCCTCAGCTACTACAGCTCGCGATTCTCACTTCTTACTCTCTCTAGATATTTTCTCTAACATGTTATTGTAAAGCTCATTAAAAAAATTCCCATTTTTTATCCATTTTGTTCTTGAGCCGTTCTACCCATTCTTCCTTTTCAGACCAACCATTCTCAGTTCCCTTGCCTTTACTTCCTCCCTTTTGAGATCCCATTTTTTTTTTTACCCTGTTAGGATGCTCTAGCTCCTTCAGCTTTGTGTAAAAATGTGTGTGTTGTGGAGTGGGGGATTTATGATCTAATGTGTTAGGTTAGGTTTGTCTGAGTATGTGTATATGTGTGTGTATGTGTATGAGTGTGTGTGATTATATATATATATATATATATATATATATATATATATATATATATATATATATATATATAAATTTCGCCAGTATTCATCTTGTTTTATCAATTTTGTTGTGTTTAATTGCTCTAGTAACTTGTCATTTCCTAAGAGTAATAAGTAATATTCCAGTGAACTTCTAGAGATTCAAGCAGTAAAGTTACTTTAATTTTTGCCAGTGAATATTCTATCGAATTGTTTTATCAGATTGTTGCTAGTGCCATAACCATTACTGAATTCCTTTAATTAATTGTGCATTTAATTCTTTTTATTGTGTTGCAATTTTTGTTGATATTTACAAGAAAAGAAAACTCATTTTGCTGTTCAAGTTAAAGCTAGATTGTTTTTATCTTAGTGTGTTGAGTTTCCTTGCCAAGTAAATTTCCAGTGAGTTATCTTTTCTTTAGTGTTATTGTGCTATTATCCGTGTTACTTATGCAGAATAGTTAATAATTCCTATCAGTTAAGCTATATTGTGCCATATACTTGTGTAAATTTTGCTTTCAATTCGATTCTCGTTTAATTGCTCAGTCATGTCTCAAGTAAATTCAAGTGATAACTGTGTGTTTTCTGCCAGTCAAGGCATTGAAGTTCTAGTAACCATGTGCGATAATACTGTGTGTATTGCCATTCAGCGCCATAATGATAATGAGTCAGTAAACAGCCCTCATAGTCCCTTAATGACTGAAAGACAGTCTCTATCCTTTGAACAATGTGTTTGTTCTTCCAGCTTGTATCAGAGAATTGCCAGAGTGATGCGGAATGTGAAGTTCAGATTAGTTCTTGTAGAAAGTATGTGTTTTACTTGTTAACGTAGCCGAGCGGTCAAGGCACTAGTATTACTGTCACTCCTGTCTGGAATTCAGCCCTACAATACCTTGCATGCAAGATAGCGTTCAGATGCCTAGGTGCCGGAGGTATCCCGGACGCCTTGAGTACTGAGTCTATCCTTGCAATGTTGCTAGTTCAAGTAGTAGTTCCTCTCCAGGGACGCTTTGTTGAAGAAAGACTATTTGAATGAGTTATAGCATCTCTCGCTGATGCAAAAGCAATTGCAGAAAGCCGTTTCTGTTGCTAGTGTATTCACTAGAGTGCCAGTTGTTGTCCCTCGTGTTCCAGATAGTGTTCCTTCCAGTTGACAGTAAGCCTTTGCAGAGTAAAGTGTCGTGTGTCGAGTAATTCTTACCTGCAGTAAGAGATAGTGAGAGCCGTTCTCCTTTGCTCATACTTTGTGTCTTTGAGCTAACTATTTCAACCGGGGAGAGATCCATCCACTCCACCGAGTCTGTTCATTCCTTCAGTAGGAAAGTGATTATAAGTTGATCAAAACCGAGTTGTTCATTCCTCCAGTAGGAAAGTGATCATAAGTTGTGAGCTAAAGCTAGAAAATTAGAAAATCCAGTTTAGAACCGAATTATTGACTGTGTGTTTTGTAATTAGATTTCCAGTATCTAGCAAGATGTTTGTGTGTTCAAGTTCTCTCTGAGTTCTGAGTTTTAACAGTATAACCCGTGTTAGCCGAGTTTATCTTTCCTGTTAAAACTTCTTCCCTGTAAATATTTATTCTTCCTCAGAAGCCGAAGAGTGCATGAATACACATCCATTGATCGATCAAATTTGCAAATTGTAATTTATATAATCCGTTATATCTAGATCCATTAAATTTCTCTTAAGTACTGTTAACTCAAGAAGTGCGAGAGTAAGATTAATCTTGATCAGTTTGAAGTTATAATGTGTTTGCTATTGTATAGATTCATCCAGTACCACCTGTCTGTTCAGCCTATAGAGTTGTATAGTATGCCGAGACGTCATACGATAACATGGCCGAGCTGTCGTATCAGTATCATATGTACATTTGTGTAGTGTACCAGCATTCAGCATTCATCCCACTTATACAGCTGGTCCCTTTGCATGTGACGTCACGGTACCCGCTGACGTCAGAGGCTCAGCGCATGTGCACAGCCTCAGATAGGCGTACACCCTCACTAGCCAGAGACCTAGAACTGGACAGACGGTGGCTGGACTCTCTCCTACTGATACCGTAAATATACCGTAACCATCCTACAAGGAGTGTCTATGTCAACCTAAATATCTCTCCCAAGACCCACACAACATCAGCTCCTGGCCCCGCCTCTTCGCTGTCTGCTACTGGGTCTCTGCTCTCCCTGATCCATGAGATTTATCATACCTTGTCTTAAAACTATGTATGGTTCCTGCCTCCAGTATATCTTTCTCTAGACTATTCCACTTCCTGACTACTGTGTGGCTGAAGAAATGCTTCTTAACATCCCTTTGACTCATCTGAGTCTTCAGCTTCCAGTTGTGTCCCCTTGTTTCTGTGTTCCCTCTCTGGAGCATCCTGTCACTGTCTACCTTGTCAATTCCCCGCAGTATTTTGTATGTCGTTTTCATATGTGTGTGTGTGTGTGTGTGTGTGTGTGTGTGTGTGTGTACTCATCTAGTTGTGGTTGCAGGTGTCGAGTCATAGCTCCTGGCCCCGCCTCTTCACTGGCCGCTACTGGGTCACTCTCCCTGCGCAATGAGCTTTATCATACCTCTTCTTAAAGCTATGAATGGCCACATTACTTCCCAAACTATTCCACTTCCTGACCATTCTGTGACTGAAGAGATACTTCCTAACATCCCTGTGATTCATCTGAGTCTTCAACTTCCAACTGTGTCACCTTGTTGCTGTGTCCCATCTCTGGAACATTCTGTCTCTGTCAACCTTGTCAATTCCTCTCAGTATTTTATATGTCGTTTTCATGTCCGCACTATCTCTCCTGTCCTCCAGTGTCGTCAGGTCGATTTCCCTTAACCTCTCCTCGTAGGACATACCCCTTAGCTCCGGAACTAGTCTTGTTGCAAACCTTTGCAATTTCCCGAGTTTCTTTACGTGCTTGGCTAGATGTGGGTTCCAAACTGGTGCTGCATACTCCAATATGGCCCTAACGTACACAGTGTACAGGATCCTGAACGATTCTTTATTATGATGTAGGAATGCTGTTCTTAGGTTTGCTAGGTGCCCGTATGCTGCAGCTGTTATTTGGTTGATGTGCACCTCAGGAGATGTGCCTGGTGTTATACTCACCCCAAGATCTTTTTCTTTGAGTGAGGTTTGTAGTCTCTGGCCCCCTAGACTGTACTCCGTCTGCGGTCTTCTTTGCCCTTCCCCAATCTTCATGACATTGCAAACATTGACACTTCGGAGTCTATTCCTTCCGTCATGTCGTTCACAAATACCAGAAACAGCACCGGTCCTTGAACTGACCCCTGTGGAACCCCACTCGTCACAGGCGCCCACTCTGACACCTCACCACGTACCATGACTCACTGCTATCTTCTTGACAGGTATTCCCTAATCCATTGGAGTGCCTTCCCTGTTATCCCTGCCTGGTCCTCCAGCTTTTTCACTAATCTCTTGTGTGGAACTGTGTCAAACGCCTTCATACAGTCCAAGAAAATGCAATCTATCCACCCGTCTCTCTCTTGTCTTACTGCTGTCACCATGTCATAGAACTCCAGTAGGTTTGTGACACAGGATTTCCCGTCCCTGAAACCGTCGTGTGTGTGTATTCACCTAATTCACCTAATTGTACTCACCTAATTGTGGTTGCAGGGGTCGAGACTCAGCTCCTGGCCCCGCCTCTTCGATGTCCGCTACTGGGTCTCTGCTCTCCCTGCTCCATGAGCTTTATCATACCTTGTCTTAAAACTATGTATGGTTCCTGCCTCCACTATATCTTTCTCTAGACTATTCCACTTCCTGACTACTGTGTGGCTGAAGAAATGCTTCCTAACATCCCTTTGACTCATCTGAGTCTTCAGCTTCCAGTTGTGTCCCCTTGTTTCTGTGTTCCCTCTCTGGAACATCCTGTCACTGTCTACCTTGTCGATTCCCCGCAGTATTTTGTATGTCGTTATCATGTCTCCTCTGACCCTTCTTTCCTTCAGTGTTGTTAGTCCTATTTCCCTCAACCTTTTTTCATAGGACAGACCCCTGAGTTGTGGAACTAACCTTGTCGCAAACCTTTGCACTTTCTCTAGTTTCTTTACGTGCTTGACCAAGTGTGGGTTCCAGACTGGTGCTGCATATTTTAGTATGGGCCTGACGTACACGGTGTACAGTGTCTTGAACGATTCCTTGTTAAGGTAACGGAACGCTAATTTTAGGTTTGCCAGTCGCCCATATGCTGCCGCCGTTATCTGGTTGATGTGTGCCTCCGGAGACGTGTTGGGCGTTATACTCACCCCAAGGTCTTTCTCCTTTGCCGAGGTTTGTAGCCTTTGTCCGCCTAGCCTGTACTCTGTCAGCGGTCTTCTTTGCCCTTCTCCGATCTTCATGACTTTGCATTTTGTGGGATTGAATTCGAGAAGCCAGTTGCTAGACCAGATGTCAAGCTTGTCCAGGTCTGTTTGAAGTCCTGCTTGGTCCTCTTCCGATGTGATTCTCCTCATTAATTTCACATCATCTGCGAACAGAGACACTTCTGAGTCTATCCCGTCCGTCATGTCATTTACATATACCAAGAATAACACTGGTCCTAGGACTGACCCCTGCGGTACACCGCTCGTCACAGGCGCCCACTGTGATACCTCATCACGCACCATGACCCGTTGTTGCCTCCCTGTGAGGTATTCCCTGATCCATTCCAGTGCCCTTCCTGTTATACATGCTTGTTCTTCCAACTTCTTTACTAATCTCATGTGAGGAACTGTGTCGAAGGCCTTCCTGCAGTCCAGGAAAATGCAACCAACCCACCCTTCTCTCTCTTGCCTTACCTGTTACTTTATCATAGAACTCTAGGAGGTTTGTTACACAGGATTTGCCTTCCCAGAATCCGTGCTGACTGGTGTTTATTATCCTGTTCAGCTCGAGGTGCTCCACCATTCTTTTCCTGATCATTTTCTCCAGGACGTTGCACACTATACACGTAAGTGACACCGGTCTATAGTTTAGTGCCTCTTTTCTGTCTCCTTTTTTAAAGAAGGGGACTACGTTGGCCTTCTTCCATACCTCAGGTAGCTGCCCAGTTTCAAGGGATGTGTTGAATATTATGGTAAGTGGCACACTCAGTACCTCAGCTCCTTCCCGAAGAACCCATGGGGAGATATTGTCCAGACCCATCGCCTTTGAGGTATTGAGGTCACTGAGTAACTGCTTCATCTCCTCCTCAGTTGTGTGTATGCCCTCCAGCACTTGATACATCCCTTGTTGGTGATGCACCCCGTCCTGTCTACCCAGCTGCCTTCCTTCCTCCACTGTGAATACTTCCTTAAACCTCAAGTTGAGCTCCTCAAATACCTCTTGATCGTTACTTGTGAGTTCCCCATCTTCTCTCCTCAGCCTTAACACCTGGTCCTTGACTGTTGTCTTCCTTCTGATATGAATGTACATCAGTTTCGGGTCGGACTTAACTTTCGATGCTATGTCGTTTTCGTACTGTTTCTGGGCCTCCCTCCGTACTTGTGCATACTCGTTTCTAGCTCTTCTACTAATCTCTTTGTTTACTTGGGTTCTTTGCCTTCTGTACCTTTTCCATTCTCTGACACTCTGAGTCTTTGCCTCCCTGCACCTTTTGGTAAACCAGGGGCTCTTACTGGCCTTCCCGCTTAATCTTTTTCCTCTGCGTATAAACCGTTCCTCTGCCTCCTTGCACTTTGCCCCTACGTATTCCATCATTTCATTTATTGTCTGTCCTTCCATTTTCCTTTCCCACTGAACCTCCTGCAGGAAATTCCTCATGCCCGTGTAGTTTCCTCTTTTAAAGTCTGGTTTGTCTCTTTCGGTACCGTTTTCCCTCTCCACCTGTAGCTCTACAATGTACTCAAAGCTCAGCACCATATGGTCACTGGCTCCCAGGGGGCTCTCGTGTGTGATGTCTTCAATATCTGAGCTGTTCAGGGTGAATACAAGATCCAGTCTTGCTGGTTCATCTTCTCCTCTCACTCTGGTCGTGTCCCTGACATGTTGGTGCATCAGGTTTTCCAGTACCACATCCATCATCTTGGCTCTCCAAGTTTCTGGATCCCCACGTGGTTCTTGGTTCTCCCAGTCGATCTCCCTGTGGTTGAAATCGCCCATGACCAGTAGCTTCGCTCTGCTCATGTGCGCTTTTCTTGCCACCTCCGCCAGAGTGTCCACCATCGCTCTGTTGTTCTCATCATATTCCTCACCTGGCCTCCTGCAGTTCTGTGGTGGGTTATACATCACTGCAATGACTATCTTGTGCTCCCCAGACTGGATGGTACCTACTATGAAGTCCCTTTCTCTACACACCTCCATTCCTTCCATTTCCTCGAATCTCCAATGGTTCCTTACAAGCAGTGCGACCCCTCCTCCCCCTGCTCCTTCTATCTTTCCTTAGGATCTGATATCCCTGTGGGAAGATTGCATCTGTTACTGTCT
>WNWK01016970.1:17500-35000 GCA_009830355.1 Cherax destructor
CTAGTGCAGAACTGGCCTACAAACAGTCAAGCTGCGATGGCCCCATCACTGAAAAGATACTTGCCAACATGCTTAGGGCTGTAACATCAGACAGGGAGACTGCCCGTCTCATAGCTGTGAGTGCACATCACTCTGGGTTGGTTCAACATTGAGGCAGCCTCTTGACTCACCATTCGTATTGCAGCCTTGGCGACTAGGCGCCGAAGGGTGTTGCCCACTGCAATGGGCCTGATTCCTCCATCGTTTTTCTGGAGGGCACACAGTGAGGCACCAAAGAAAAGGGGTGTAATGGCATCTGGGACAGAGCCAGCCAGGCACACATTGGAAAATTTGGTGAGTTCAGACAGCAACCTCTCTGAAACCTCACCAAGTGCTGGATTGAACATTTGTTTTAAGTGTTGTGGCCTTAAACCGGTGAAACCTCCTGCTGAGCCCTGTGGAAATGACAAAGCAGCTTTATACACATCAGCATCCTGTAAGGTTAAATGTTCTTCACCTGCTGCAATGTCAGCGAGGTCCCTGTTTATATATATGTATATTTATATATATATATATATATATATATATATATATATATATATATATATATATATATATATATATATATATATATATATATATATATATATATATATATATATATATATATATATATATATATATATATATATATATATATATATATATATATATATATATATATATATATATATATATATATATATATATATATATATATATATATATATATATATATATATATATATACGTATATATACGTATATATATTATTTTATATGAAAAAATGCCACAGTTAAATAGGAAATAAAACCTGAGCGCTTTCATGTGCTTACAAACATATCTTCATCGCATATTTGCGATCACGCATTTTATTGTGATTTCTTAGATAATTTTAAATAGGGAGCTACCACCTCGAGAACTGTATTGGGGATCCTTATCCTCAGAGACGAGAATAAACATATTTCAGGGAAAACACAGGATTTTCCCCGGAGCTCTTTGAGTATTTTTTTATCGTACCACCCCTATATTCTGCGTGAACTTCATTTGAAAACATACATATAAATATATGAGGTCACAGCTAAAAGCTAAAAGCAGAAATGTGTGAAAGCATGTTAGAGGGAAGTCCCCTAGTTTAAGGGAGGTAAGCATGGGCGATGTTGTACTAAAGGTAGAAGAGAATATCTCCATACACGAAGAAAAATACAAATATATCTCACAGTGACTAGTATCACACCGGTTGATTAAAGCTTGGTAAGAAGTGGGGGGCCCAGGAGTTGGAGCTCAGAATCTGGAGCTACAAGTAGGGAAGTGCCACACACATGTACACACATGCACGCATTGACACTCACACACATATATTCAAACACACACACACTCACACACACACACATACACACACACACACACAAACACAAACACACACACACACACATACACACACACACACATACACACACACACAAACACAAACACACACACACACACACACACACACACATACATACACACACACACACACATCAGCGATTCACCAGTGACATGCAAATCTACTGGGTGGGTCAGGATGGAAGAAAACATTTTCTTGTGAACTCCATCCACCACCTTTTATCGTGGAGATCCTTTACGGGCTCTGACATGGGTGGACGAGGCCACAAAGCAGGGTGGCCCTGGGTATACATAGTGCATCAGCATAGTGCTGTAACAGTGTAGCAACATAGCCCAACACATCACAGCACCATAGCTCAGCAATGCAGCTTAACTTAACAAAGGCAAAGTCTCTTGTTGTCCAGCATGTTAAACGCCCTTAGAGCTAAGTTCCACAAATCAGTTCCTGATCATCAGGGCTGTAGTGCATGCGTGCTGCTCTCCTGCTAGCACCAACAACTTGACTGATCAAGCCAAGATGCCTGGTCTGGGACTTGGCCCCTAGGGTGCTGAATTCTTGGAATCAGCAGCATGTATAGAGCACGTCCCTCCACTCATTTATTATGTCACATCCTCTACATATAATTTCTTGATTAAGTTGCAACGCTGATGTATGCGTCAATAATGTCTCTTTCATTTCGAGTATTTTTTTCATTCTAAGAAGAGCTTTATATTCTTTTTTGGGGGTTTGGAGGGAGGGGAAAAATAACCATATTCTTTCAGTCTCGCACATTATTAATAATAATATCATTATTATTTTTTATTATTATGATTTTATTAATATTATTTTTTTTCTGCTTCTTTCTCTTCTTCTTCTTTGTGACGGATAAGAACATCTAATACAAATTTTAAGGGTAAACGAGTAGTTATCTGTCAAAATATTCGGGCTTTTTGACAGTCATCACCTCCTACCCTCCCGGGGAAGAACTACTGGAGTTTACATAGTAACCTGGGTAAGCCAGTTGTATTCACTCTACTCTTGACTCTCTTCCCGGTCAAGTACTCCTCAGGACTGATCATTGTATTTAGTTTCTTGCATTGGCTTAGTTTTAATTTGGCTATTTATGTCTCTATGCCATAACCAATGTGTCCTCTGGTAACCTCTATTTTTCTCAGCCCGTAAGATTGGAATTTGGTTTCTCCAGATGGCGAATCACGAGAGGCTGTCTGTGTCATAAGGCTCTGTCTGTGTCAGTGTTTCTTGACCAGAGTCCCAACCCGATCGTATATTTGAGTTACGATTAGAATATTCAAGCTAAATCTACTAGCCTCCACTTCACCTAGTTGGTTCTAGAGAAAATCGTATGAACATCTGTACTGACCTGAGCTCCTTGCCGATTGTATGATATCTACGATACTGTTATCCTGGTCAGCTCTATTTTCCTCATCGCTTCAGCACTACAAGGTAATCTGACCGAAATATTTACATCCTCGTCTTCGTCTGTATCCTACAGTTATCTACGGAGCATTCAAGATGGTTGTTTGTAAAGATTTCCTGAACTGCTTTCTAACGAAGATTTCTTAACCGGTTCTTTGCAAATAAAGAACACCTTACCGGTTTCCTGTGAGAACTTTTTGAAGTTGTTCCTAAAACAGTTTCTGCCGTAGGCCTACATAAGTTTCTTTGCTTAAAACTCGTTGCCTGTTTATTATTGAGAATAAATGTAATTATTTTCATTTCAGTCGGTATAGTCAATTATTTAAAAAAAATCAAAGCTGTAAAGAGCAAATAATTCGCAGAACACATTATGCTGCCTTTCTCACCATATTCACCATATCGTTGGACATATCTAACAAACCCGCCAAGAAAACCACCCAGGCTGCTGCCCTACCCAAATCCTCCCAGGCCGCAACCATACCCACCTAGGACGCCGCCATAACCACCAAAGCCAACCTATCCGATGCCACGGCCAAATGCACCTATTAAAAAAATTGACTCTTTATCACTGTTGGTATTGATGTGGTAATCATTATATTCTTAAACAACACTATCTCACAATATTTGAATGAAAGAAAGAAAGAATAACGATAACAGTTTCGGAATAAAGTTCAACCCAAAAGTTCAGACAGGTTATTGAACTTCATATTTTTCTATTTGTTATTATAATACTCACATTTTTTCTTCAATTTTATATCCACATTGATTATCAATTGAATTTATATACTTTTTAAATACTTTCTATATTTTATGTACTTTCTATATTTTTATATACTTTCATATATTTTCTATATTTTTCATAAAGGATGGAACTTAAGATAACAACCTCATTCCTGGGTTTCATTCCTCACCTTCTTTTTCTTCTTCTTCTTCTTGCTCATGTTATTGATACTTTAATAATAATAATAATAATAATAATAATAATAATAATAATAATAATAATAATAATAATAATAATAATAATAATAATAATAATAATAATAATAACAATAACAATAACAATAATAATAACAATAATAATAACAATAATACCAATAATAATAATAATAATAATAATAATAATAATAATAATAATAATAATAATAATAATAATAATAATAATAATAATAACACAAATAACAATAATTATGTCAATTTTTAAAGTACAATATCTTGGGAATTTTAGAGAAGGGGAGGGGGAGGAGGGAAAAAATATTTGCATCAACCCAGAAAATTAAGAAGGAATGTAGATATTTTCCAATTCAAGAAAAATATGTCGTGGGCCAGTGCTTGGTGTATGAGTGAAGGGGTCCCCAGTGGAGATTATATTCGCCTCAAATCAAAAGAGAATTTAACGAGCCCAAACACGGCAAAAACAGCAGCTCGCTGCATACCAGTCCTGCTCGCAGAATTAATTAAAACCGTCAACTTTCGCCGGCTTATATTCGCGTATCATGGTAGAATTCTTGGAATTACATGCCAGTGGATCCTACTGGAGTAGTCAGTGGAGCCTACTGAAGCCGTCAGTGGAGCCTATTGCAGTGGACACTGGAGCCTACGGGAGCTGCCAGTGGGCTCTTTCAGAGCAGTCAGTGAAATCTACTAGAGCAAATAGTAGATCCTACGACAGCAGACAGTGGAGCCTACGACAGCAGAGAGTGGTGCCGACAAAAAGAGTGGAGCCTGTTAGAGCAGCCAGTGTGGTCAATTTGAGCAAACAGTGGAGTTTACAGAAGCAGCCAGTGGAGCAGATAGTAGACGAGTAGAGCCAACGAAACGACAGATTGTAAACCTGATCTTGACAGGTTATGATATATATATATATATATATATATATATATATATATATATATATATATATATATATATATATATATATATATATATTGTGTGTGTGTGTGTGTGTGTGTGTGTGTGTGTGTGTGTGTGTGTGTGTGTGTGTGTGTTTTTACTCCTATTTGTACTCACCTATTTGTGGTTGCAGGGGTCGAGTCATAGCTCCTGGCCCCGCCTCTTCACTGATTGCTACTAGGTCCTCTCTCTCCTGCTCCATGAGCTTTATCAAACCTAGTCTTAAAACTATGTATGGTTCCTGCCTCCACTATGTCGCTTTCCAAGCTATTCCACTTCCTGACAACTCTATGACTGAAGAAATACTTCCTAACATCCCTTTGACTCATAGGAGTCTTCAACTTCCAATTGTGACCCCTTGTTTCTGTGTCCCTCTCTGGAACATCTTGTCTCTGTCCACCTTATCTATTCCTCGCAGTATTTTATATGTCGTTATCATGTCTCCCCTAACCCTCCTGTCCTCTAGTGTCGTCAGGCCGATTTCCCTTAACCTTTCTTCGTAGGACAATCCCCTTAGCTCTGGGACTAGTCTTGTTGCAAACCTTTGCACTTTCTCTAATTTCTTGACGTGCTTGACCAGGTGTGGGTTCCAAACTGGTGCTGCATACTCCAGTATGGGCCTGACGTATATGGTATACAGAGTCTTGAATGATTCCTTGGTGAGGTATTGGAACGCTATTCTTAGGTTTGCCAGCCGCCCGTATGCTGCAGCAGTTATCTGATTGATGTGTGCCTCAGGAGATGTGCTCGGTATTATACTCACCCCAAGATCTTTTTCTTTGAGTGAGGTTTGCAGTCTTTGGCCACCTAGACTATACTCTGTCTGCGGTCTTCTTTGCCCTTCCCCGATATTCATGACTTTACATTTGGCAGGGTTAAATTCAAGGAGCCAGTTACTGGACCAGGCTTGCAGCCTGTCCAGGTCTCTTTGTATTCCTGCCTGATCCTCGACTGATTTGATTCTTCTCATTAACTTCACATCATCTGTGTGTGTGTGTGTGTGTGTGTGTGTGTGTGGGGTGTGTGTGTGTATGTGTGTACTCACCTAATTGTACTCACCTAATTGTGGTTGCAGGGGTCGAGACTCAGCTCCTGGCCCCGCCTCTTCGCTGTCCGCTACTGGGTCTCTGTTCTCCCTGCTCCATGAGCTTTATCATAACTTATCTTAAAACTATATATGGTTCCCACCTCCACTATATCGTTCGCTAGACTATTCCACTTCATGATTACTCTATGGCTGAAGAAATGCTTCCTAACATCTCTTTGACTCATCTGACTCTTCAGATTCCAGTTGTGCCCCCTTGTTTCTGTGTTCCCTCTCTGGAACATCCTGTCACTGTGTGTGTGTGTGTGTATGTATGTGTGTATGTGTGTGTATGTGTGTGTGTATGTGTGTGTATGTGTGTGTGTATGTGTGTAGAACAACCACTGTGAAGAAATAGTAGAATTCCAAGCGTTTTCGTGATTTCTCACATTATCAAGGAACTGCAAAACTAATAAAAAATAACAGGGAGATATATAAGGAATGAGACTACACCTCGCAGTCACCTTAAAACACCTGACTTTTTTATGATATTGTAAGTGAAACACAGCTTGTACTCTACCCAAGCATTAGGAATTTATCTTTTCTAATGTATCTTAAATTCTTGCCAACCTTTCCTTGGACGACCCCTACCCCACCTTCTTTCCCCTAAAGATTTATAAGCCGTCCAAGTCATCCTATTTTGTTCAATCTTCTCTAAATGTCCGAACCATCTCAACAACCTCTCCTCGGCCCTCTGGATAATACGTTTATCTCCACACCTTTTAATCTCGAAGCTACTAATTCTCTGCATAATATTCACACCACGCAGTGCCCTCAGACACGACATCTACACTGCCTCCAGATTCTGCTGGAACATTCACAACACATACTTCACGCCCATATAAGAATGTTGACATTACTATTCCCATGCATTCATCTTTTTGCCTCCATAGTCAACTTTCTTTGTCTCCGAAGATGCCTCTATGCACCATTCACACTTTTTTTCCTCGTCAATTCTATGGTTCACCTTGTCTTTCATAGACCCATCTGCTGACAAGTCCACTCTCAAATATCTGAATACATTCACTACCTCCATACTCCCTCTCTACAATCTGAAATCCAATCATTCAATACCTAAATTTGTGTTACTCTCATCACCCAGCTCTTTCCTATGTTCACTTTCAATTTCCTTCTTTATACACACTCAAGATCAGTCCACCAACCTTTGCAACTTCTCTTTAGAATCACCTAAAATCACAGTGCCAGCGGTTGAAACCAACTGTGATATCTCCCACTTTGTATTAGATTCTTTATCTTCCATTCCCGCACCTCTTCCTAACACCCGAGTATTCATTTCTCTTACAACCCCATCAATAAATATATTAAACAACGTTGGTGACATAACGTTGGTAATAAATAACTTTGATAGAATGAAGTCTAGACGAAAGAGACTTGTATTTGATTCGTGCATTTTTCAGATTGCTTCATTTTGTTTTCATTTCACGTTTAATATTAAAATAATTAAATAACACACATGTTTTATTATGTTTTGAGATTTATGAGCGTACTGTAAAACTTTTTTATTGTTTTGATTTTAAATACAAAATAATAATTTTGTACTATATTTACAAGTTTATCTTTCTCGTGTTTGGATTTAAAAAACAAAATAAAAATGTATAATAAATTTAAAATTATTCAGTACGTGCCATGGCACCTTTTTTTCATGTGCTCGCTCCCACTAACTTTAGAACCTGGCTACGCCGCTCCCCCTATCCTTCCTAAAGTCTCTTTGTTCATCTGGAAAACTGATCTCCGTCTTACCCTTAATTCTTTCAATAATAATTCTACCATACATCTTACCAGGTATACGACTCTCTCAAAACTCCTTGAACATTCGCTTAACATCTCCCAAAATCTCTCTAAACTCCTCTTTTCTCCAGATGCATAAACACTTAGTATAACCCACTTTTCGTATCCAACCCTTATTTTAATCCATATAATCCTTGAAATTATATATTTATATTCCTTCTCTTCCTGCCAAACTGATCCCTCAACATTATTGATACTCCTTCCTTAGTTCTAACTCTTTCAGATACACCTGACCTAATAATATTTATTTCTCCTCAATGAAATTCTCCTACTCCATCCAGTTTTGATTTGCTTATATATATATATATATATATATATATATATATATATATATATATATATATATATATATATATATATATATATAAAAAATACAGTAAGCTACTTGCTCAACAGCAAGTAATATCAACATCAGCGGTGAGTGGCATGACTATAAACAGTAGTAACAGTGAAGAATAAGTAGAGAGAGAGAGAGAGATCATCATCGTCTTCCTCATCATTGTTTTTATTGTCATCATCGTCATTATCATCGTTATCATCATCCTCATCATCAGCAACATCAACAACATCATTAGCCCTAATATAAGCAGTAGTAACAGCTGTAGTAAAAGTAGTAGTCCTTGCAGCACTGCAATAAAAATAGCAGCAGGAGCAGTATCAGTAACAGGGATAGCAAAAGGAGCAGCAATAATATCAACAACAGAAATACTAGAAGCAACATAATAACAAACAAAGAAGCAGCAGCAGTAACAGTATCAGCATCAGCAGGAACAGCGGGGCAATGCTGGGTCAATCCCCCTGCTGACGGGTGGGTACGCGTACCCACTAGGACCTAGTGACTAGGGTCCACCTCCACTTACACTAAACACGGTGCTGCTCAGTCTGGACCCGCTTACAATCATTGACGAGCTGAACCTGCCCCAGCCGGCTTGTCCCTGCTACTTATTGTACGCCGGCTTCAAGTGAATTTGAGCTTTGCAAACTCTCTTAAACCCGGGTTCGTTTAAGTGTCGTGAACCCAGGTTGGGTCATCTCTCGTGATGGTTTGCCGAGTCAAGATAAGCTGAATCTTATCTTGCTTGCGTGTTCTATTTGATGATGCTGTACCAGGAGAACTGAGACTTATATTATCCTGAAATTATTTTTGTGGAAATTTTTATCTTGCTTTGTGTTATGCTATCACTCAGATAGAACAAAGAGTTTTGGTGCAATTAAAAAAACGCTTATCATGCATTCACACGCTAACGGAACTTTCAAAATTGTGCAATCTAAAGCACTTACACTTCAATGATTTATATTTCTAAATAATTTGCAGACGTCCAAGGGTCTTAGAAGTAATTAATGAAGAGTAGAATACAAATTATGTCACACTGTCAATTAAAGTTAGTTGGAGAAAGTCCAATTACAAAGATTGCACAAGCGATATATTGATCTACTTTGACTAATACGTCTGGCTAGTTACCCTTTTTTTTCTAAGCTTACAAATCTTCCATCATAGTGTAAATCTTCCCTTCATTTAGGTTACAAACTATGTTCAACTTATGGGTAACAAAACCGAATTCAGAGTTGATGTATGCAGTCGTCTGTAATCCTATGAGTATATCTGGAGAGGATTTCGCGGGTCAATGCCCCCGCAGCTCGGTCTGATCAACCAGGCTGTTACTGGTGGCCGCACGCAAACTGACGTACGAACCACAGCCCGGCTGGTCAGGTACTGACTTTAGGTGCCTGTTCAGTGCTTTCTTGAAGACGGACAGGGGTCTATTGGTAATCCCCCTTATGTATGCTGGGAGGCAGCTGAACAGTCTTGGGCCCCGGACACTTAGTGTATTGTCTCTCAGTGTACTCGTGGCACCCCTGCTTTTCATTGGGGGAATGTTGCATCTCCTGCCGAGTCTTTTGCTTTCATAGGGAGTGATTTTAGTGTGCAAAGATGAAGAAATAAAAACCCGCTGGACTCTTGGGCAGTAGTTATACCATATTTTTGCACTCTCATTTATTGTTATGTATATACAACTGAGTGTCACGTATCCACCTAATTTGCATAACAAGAAAACTCTTCAACATCAGAGAATCTCCGTTATCTATCTACAGCAGCTTGATATTTCGGAGAGCGATCAACAACGCGTCGCGAAGCAATTAAAAGTGTACCCAGTCTGGTGCAGCGCACCTGAGGGTTGGTTGCATGCTAGCGTTGAATGGGAGAGCAAATGCTCGTGGGGACGTCTGTGAGCATCAGATGGAGTGTGTTGTACGGTAGTAAAGGTGTGTACCTGGGGCGTTGTACGGTAGTAAAGATGTGTACCTGGGGCGTTGTACGGTAGTAAAGGTGTGTACCTGGGGCGTTGTACGGTAGTAAAGATGTGTACCTGGGGCGTTGTACGGTAGTAAAGGTGTGTACCTGGGGCGTTGTACGGTAGTAAAGGTGTGTACCTGGGGCGTTGTACGGTAGTAAAGGTGTGTACCTGGGGTGTTGAAAACCTGGGTTTGTACGGTAGTAAAGATGTGTACCTGGGGCGTTGTACGGTAGTAAAGGTGTGTACCTGGGGCGTTGTACGGTAGTAAAGGTGTGTACCTGGGGCGTTGCTTATGTACTGTTGCTTGTCAAGTAAAACTTTTTCGTTCTTGAGAAGACCCATTTAGATACAGCAGCTTCTACCAGAGATAACATGTCTTCTCCAATTTGGGCAGCCATTTTCACACGAATTGCCGTACGCGCAATTGAACACGCTTATAATATCGATTAAAAAAACTTTATATTTGTTTTTTTCGGTAAGGCTAATTCAGGTTGCGCGTGGTTTGGTTTGGTTTGGTTAGGTTAGGTTAGGTTAGGGTGTGTGGTTTGGTTAGGTTAACGCTTATTAACCTAATTTTTTTGTATGATTATTGAGAAGGCCGAAATTAGGAGAGGTGGCTTACGTCAGGCTGCAAAGTGTTTATACTGAAACTTAAATCGTAGAGGACGAATTTACCTATTAACTCTGTACTTTAATGTAAACTACTCTTTACAACCTGTCAGTATCCTGACCCTTGAGGATGGAAGACAAGGATCAAACACACACACTTCCTGCTTTAACGTTAACATATAGTAATGGCAAACAAGGAAACATCAGTGTCTTCCAATTGATTTTATATATGTTAAAAATACTGGAATCTATTTTTATGAGAAAATTTATATTAGGTCTTTGCTATAATCCGTTTACATGTTCCCACACACACACACACACACACACACACACCTAGATAGAGAGAGACAGGTAACGAACTAGGGATGCTGGTTCTTGTATACGACCTAATTGACTCTGATGGTGACGAAATTGAATATAAGAGGCCCCTCAGTGCTAGCGACCATGCAGTTCTGAGGATCGATTACCTGATGGAAGTGGACGTGATGTGATATGCAGAGCAGGAAGGGACAAACTTGACTTCACAAGAAGAGACTATGCAGCCAGAAGTCAATTCATCAGTGTAGTGCTGTTGGAAATGTGGGATTTAGGGAGGTATTCTCAACAGAAACAGGACAACAGAAACAGGAGTCACAGAGGAAGAATGCTGAAATGAGTAGTGGACACAATGCATAAAACTGGTGAAGAGATAGAGGAACTACCGAGTGAGTTAGATACCACAAAGGTAAGAGGACCAAACAACTGTGGGTTCTGAGAGAGGAAGCAGAGAAACTACGTGAACTACTAGCCATCATCTTCAACAAGTCATTTAAAACAGGGAGATGTGGAAACCAGCGCATGGAGTCCCTACATTCAAGGAAGGGGACAGACAAGCTGCATTAAACTACAGACTAGAGTCACTGACATGCATAGTATTTAAGGTATAGAGAAGATTATCATGAGACGAATGGTGAAGCACTTCGAACGGAGGGGAGTCATAAACAGTCTCCAGTACGGTTTTAGAGCTCCAGTCTCATATGTCTACTAGAGTTGTATGACAAAGTAACGGAAGTTAGGCAGGAGAGAAAAGAATGGGCGGACTGCATATTTTTGAACTGTAAAAAGGTGTTCCTTACAGTATCACAAGAAACATGGAAGAAAACTTGAGGAACAGGTAATAATAACAGTGAATCACGTTATTGACTGGAGGGGATACCGAAATGGGCAACAGTTATGAGTGGGGTTTCACAAGGACTAGTTCTGGGATCAGTTCTGTTTCTCGTGTATGTACACGACAAGGCACAAGGAGTAAAGTCAGAGGAATCTCTGTTTGCAAATGACGTGAGAATAATAAGAATACAATGGGGAGACGAGGAAACAATACACATGAATATGGAAAAGATGCAGGATGGGTCTGGCACACACACAGGAGAAGAGTAGTGGAGCGCCTAGAAAGGAATGAGCTTATTCGCAACAACCAGCACGGTTTCAGAGAAGGGAAATCCTGTGTCACAAACCTACTGGAGTTCTATGACAAGGTGACGGCAGTAAGGCAAGAGAGAGAGAGGGTTGGGTAGATTGCGTTTTCTTAGACTGCAAGAAGGCTTCTGACACACTTCCACACAAGAGATTAGTACAATAGTTGGAGGACCAAGCAGGTATAACAGGGAAGGCACTGCAATGGATCAGATAATACCTGACAGGAAGGCAACAGCGAGTTATGGTACGCGACAAGGTGTCAGACTCAGCGCCTGTGACGAGCAGGGTTCCATAGGGGTCGGTCCTAGGACCGGTGCTGTTTCTGGTATATGTGAATGACATGACGGAAGGGATAGACTCAGAAGTGTCCCTGTTTGCAGACGATGTGAAGGTAATGAAGAGAATTCAATCGGACGAGGATCAGGTAGCAATACAAAAGGATCTGGACAGGCTGCAAGCCTAGCCCACCAACTGGCTCTTAGAGTTTAACCTCACCAAATGCAAAGTCATGAAGATCGGGGAAGGGCAAAGAAGACCGCAGACAGAGTACAGTCTAGGGACCCAAAGACTGCAAACCTCACTCAAGGAAAAGGATCCTGGGGTGAGCATAATACCGAGCACATATCCTGAGGCTCACATCAACCAAATAATTGCTGCAACATATGGGCGACTAGAAATCGTTCAGAGCTCTGTACACAGTGTACATCAGGCCCATACTGGAGTATGCAGCACCAGACTGGAACCCACACCTGGTCAAGCACATCAAGAAATTAGACAAAGAGCAAATGTTTTCAGCGAGACTAGTCCCTGAGCTAAGGGGCATATCCTACGAGGAGAGATTAAGGGAAATCGTCCTGACGACATTGGAGGACAGGAGAGAGAGGGGGACATGATAACGACATATAAAATACTGAGAGGAATTGACAGGGTAGACACAGACAGGATGTTCCAGAGATGGGACACAGCAACACAGAGGTTACAATTGGAAGTTGAAGACTCAGATGAGTCACAGGGATGTTGGGAAGTATTTCTTCAATCATAAAGTTGTCAGGAAGTGGAATAGTCTGGAGAGTGATGTAGTGGAGGCAGGATCCATACATAGCTTTAAGAAGAGGTGTGGTGAATTTCATGGAGCAGGGAGAGAGTGAACCTAGTAGCGACCAATGAAGAGGCGGGGCCAGGAGCTATGAATCGACCCCTGCAACCACAATTAGGTGAGCACATTTAGGTGAGTACAAACACACACACACACACACACACACACACACACACACACACGCGCGCGACGTTTTATTTTTAGTATCTAGAAAACTTTGTTAGAATATATTGTATAAATTTACGGAAAAAAATATTCCTCTCGTGGTGTGTCTTAAGAGCCGGTTGTAAATCCAGCTAATTATTTATTGTTAACAGTATCTACATTGCCATTTATTCATCCTTTTCCCTTCGTTGGAATTATCTGCTTCTCTAAAAAATTTATGACGCATAAATATTACTCTGTCGGTCAAATTACGCAGTCGTTAAAATAAACAGAAACTTCAGCAGATACTACAATGTCCTGAAAGTGAAACTGTCACTAGGATGCTTCTACATTAGTAATCATCAGTGTGTAAATAGGCAAGGGAAAAAATCACTAATACGTAAAGAAGTCAAAACATCATCAAGATGTTGCTTTTATTCCAATATTATTTTCATTATTGTAAACATGAGAAGAGCTAAGCCCGTAGAAGTCACGCAGCTCCAGGTTGATGCGAGGAAGAGGAAAGCCCTTCGCTGGCATCAAGGACCACCTGTCACTAGAAGGGTGTCTGTTTCGATGACAATATGCTAATACAGAATATTAAAAAAAATGACTCCTATCATTAAGAGGCAAGGAAGTCACACGGACACATTATGCACTTCTTGGAGGAAACCTCTCCAAGGAGTGAAAATCCCAGGAGCTAGAGGTCATCCTCCAATTACTCCCAAACATCCAACAGCCTTCCTTCCCCACCAACTCCCTCATATCCTCTACCAACCTCTTCCCAAGACTCCCATCCGTTTGGAGTTTCATGTCCCTTCTGTAAAGAGACTCTAATGCCCTTTGCCCTGCCTCTCGGGAGACCCAGGCAGTGGCGTGTGGTGGTAGCAGCGATGGGCAGTAGTGAGGCGTGCAGGGTGGTGGTGTGGTTGAGTGTAATACGAGTTGGTGGTGATGTGGTTGAGTGCAGGACGAAATGGTGAAGGAGCGAGGTGTGGTTAGTGGCGATGGGTATTGTGCAGCCATGGTTTAGCGGTCGTCTTAGATTAAACTGATCTAATAGTCCCGACCTCCGGGTTCAGACTCTGACGTCACTGACCCCGATCTTCCTCACCCAACCTTACTGACCGAACCCTACAGTCCCGACCTCACAGATCCAACCTCCCTCAGTCCCGACCTCACAGATCAGACCTCCCTGTCAGATCTCACAGACTTGACCCTTCAGTCCTGACCCTTCAGTCCCGACCTCACGGTCCCAACCTCACAAATCAGACTTTCCTGATCAGACCTCACAGACTCGACCCTTCAGTCCTGACCCTTCAGTCCCGACATATCAGACTTCCCTGACAAAATCTCATAAATATTTTCCCCACTACTCACATTTAGCAAGAGTGTAAGATTGACTAATTAATTTGTTTGATTTAAGGTTTATCGTCTGCACGGGATCATAAAATGTGCAATTCTCCTGTGCACTAACAATAAGGAAATTTTAATCCCCCAAAAAACATGTCTTCCGCAGGTAGACATGTTTGTAGTTATGCAAGTGGATACCAAATCTTTTAGGAAATATGACTCTGAACATATATTTAGAAACGAAACTAGAACAACTTTCGTCAATTATTGGCGACAGTTACAACATGTAACCACCTCCTGTCTTCACCATCAAGGGTAGATTTCGAAAACCAACCCCATCTATGGTATTTCCTCTCCTTAAGGTGCCACTTACAGCAGACTTCAAAAATCCAAGTGGTGATGTATGTATCCATGACTTACGAAAGTGTAATAACATGATTGCAAACAAATCACAGAACGGGTGGATCTCGAGCCCATGGGAGTTTTAGGAGTTCCCTGCGATGGGTGCAAGCCCCACCCGTTCTATGATTTACAGTGTATATGTATTGCTTGGTGAACGGGTGAACTAGGAGAGTATCGGAGAAGAAAAATCAAAGGCATGACTTTCAAAATTCATGCATACTGGCTTAATTTCAAGGTATACAGGCCTAGTTGACGTCAATGACCTACTACGATATAGAAAGCCCATTATTATGAAGAGTATTTCGGGCAAATTAGGTCAATTTTGTACTAGGATGCGACCCACACCAGTTGACTAACACCCAGGTACCCATTTTACCGATGGGGGAACAGGAACAACAGGTGTAAGGAAATATGCCCAATGTTTCTACCCTTGCCGGGAATCGAACCCCGGACCCCTCAGCGTGTGAAGCGAGAGCTTTGCCAAATTAAAATCTTTGCAGCTACTTTCAATTCTTCACTACAACTAAAAATAGACATCTAGTGTAATATATATTTATTACTCTTTCATGTGTAACATTTTTTTATTTGTACCTTAGGCCATTAAGACAGGTTTTAAGTACCGGTTACTTCTGTGACCCCTGTTGCATACTAAAGCCTAGGTCTTATACGATGAACCTTGAAAACTCCAGGGTACCCTACCTGAATGAATATACATATATACACACACACACACACATATGTATATATATATATATATATATATATATATATATATATATATATATATATATATATATATATATATATATATATATATATATATATATATATATATATATATATATATATTATTCCAGCCTAGAGAGAACAAGGGATTAGAAGAGAATCATCATGGGCTTGGCATCTCTAGTTTTGAAGGTTCTCATTATCTATCTTATCATTTTTCTAGCAAATGCGGTAGATACGTTGTTGTGGTCTTTGAAGGTGAGATCCTCTGACATTATCACTCCCAGGTCCTTCATATTAGTTTTTCGCTCTATTGTGTGGTTAGAATTTGTTGTATACCCTGATACAGTTTTTTATTTCTTTCACTGAAATTCATGTTGTTTTCTGCGGCCCATTTAAAGATTTGCTCGATATCCACTTGGAGTCTTGCAGTGTCTTTGATGGAGAACACTGTCATGGCAATTCGTGTGTCATCCCAAAGGAAGACACGAAGTTTTAGCTTACATCTCTGTCTATGTCAGATATGAGGATGAGGAACAGGATGGGAGCGAGTACTGTGCCTTGTGGAACAGAGCTTCTCAATGTAGCCGCCTCAGACTTTACTCTGTTTACTATTACTCTTTGTGTTTTATTTGTTAGGAAGTTATGGTTCCATCTTCCAACTTTTCCTGTTATTCCTATATCATGCATTTTGTGCTCTATTACACCGTGGTCGCACTTGTCGAAGGCTTTCGCAAAGTCTGTGTACACTTCATCTGCATTTTGTTTATCATCTAAAGCATCCAGGACCTTGTCATAGTGGTCCAGTATCTGGGACAGGCAGGAGCGACGTGCTCTAAACCGTGTTGCCCTGGGTTGCGTAACTGATGGGTATCTAGGTGGTTGGCGATCTTGCTTCTTAGAACCTTTTCAAAGATTTTTATGATATGGGATGTTAGTGATATTGGTCTGTAGTTCTTTTCAATTGCTTTACTGTTACCTTTGTGGAGTGGGGCTATGTCTGTTGTTTTTACTGATTGTGGGATGGCCCCTGTGTCCGTGCTCCCTCTCCATGGAATGCTGAAGGCACATGGGAGGGGCTTCTTGCAGTTCTTGATGAACACAGAGTTCCACGAGTCCGGGACTGGGGCAGTGTATGGGCATGTCATTAATTGCCTTGTCGAAGCCTTGTGGTGTTAGGATAATATCAGAGATTTTTTAAATGAACAGATTTTGGGTCTCGGTTATAAAAAATCAATTTAGATTGTCAACCCTAGGTCTGATTAACGGCTCGCTGAATACTGAGTCATATTGGGACTATAGTATCTCACTTATTCCTTTGCTGTCATCTGTGTAGGGCCCATCTCGTCTAAGCAGGTGTCCAATACTGGATGTTGTTTTTCCCTTAGATTTGGTATAAGAGAAGAAGTACTTTGGGTTTCTTTCAATTTTCTTTATGGTTTTAAGTTCTTCCTGTAAGATTCCTTAAGCTTAAGATCAATATTTGCTATTTATCTGACCAGTGCCTCCCTTCCTATTTAAGATATACTGGCCCCCTCTCAGCAGCTCTGTGATTCTTCTCCTTCGCCTGTATAGGGAGCATCTCTCTTTTTCTAGTTTACATCTTCTTTTTCTTAATGGACGTGTCTTGAACAGACCTCAAGTACCACAGAGTTAATTTTTTCTAGGCAAAGGTTCGGATCCATTTTGTTTGGGAAATCTTCCCAGCTTGTTTCATTTAGGACATGGTTGACTTGTTCCAATTGTATGTTTTTGTTATTGAAGTTGAATTTTGTGAAGGCACCCTCATAACTGATCACATTTTGCTA
>WNWK01016970.1:42500-43526 GCA_009830355.1 Cherax destructor
ATATATACATGTACTGCCTTCAGAACTCCAAAACTTAAGAAATATGACTCCCTCCTAAAGACCCTGCTAAAGGAAGTATTGAATCTTTCCCTTGAAGATGGACAGTGTTTGCAAGCCTCACTTCCAGCCAGGGCTGGGGGGCTGGAAGTACGCAGATCCTCCCAAACTGCCCTACCAGCTTTTATTTCTCTTCCATAGCATGAAATGAATTAATGAACAAATTCTTCCCGGCAACCTCAGTGACTGAGTCGTGTGGTATCATTAATGAAAAAGATCACAGTAAACAGGTGATATCCCAATATGCAAAACAACCACAACCACAAGCGCTTTCGTGACTACTCACATTATCAAGGAACTATAAAACAAAACATCAACAAGAAGGCATATAAAGGGCAAGACTACACGTCACAATCACGTCACCATAGCAAAGACCGCACCTCACAGTCGCGTGATAGAACCCGACTCAGTGAAGCGCACCTGATATTACAACAAAGCATTAAGATTTTTTATTTGTCTAATGTATCATTAAATTCTTCCCAAATTTTATTAATTATAAATGAATCCAATTTATATAAACAAAAAAAATCATATTATTTTCAAAGATTCTTTAAGTCTTATGATACACTTATTAATAATAAAAAATTGCGTCTTTCTAAAGCAAATAAAATAAATGCAATAGTAATTTTGAAAGAAACCGATTACCAAGATAAAATGAATAATCTAGATGATATTGAAAGCTATTCAAAACTTAGAAAGAATCCCTTAGAATCTGTTGACAACAATTTCAATAAAACAATAAAACATCTACTGAAAGGCAAAGATGAATTAATTAAAAAATTTACTTCCACTAATCCATCTTTACCCTATATGTATGGATTAATAAAAACGCATAAACCAGGGTATCTAGTTAGACCAATTATCAGCTCCATAGGCTCAGTTTCTTATAAATTATCTAAATAGCTTGTTGATATTTTGAGCCCAATTGTTGGAAAAAATTATAATTTTAATGTTAAAAACAACTTAGAT
>WNWK01016971.1:0-43525 GCA_009830355.1 Cherax destructor
AGAGCAGTAGCAGGCAAGAGCAGTAGCAGGCAAGAGCAGTAGGAGGCAAGAGCAGTAGGAGGCAAGAGCAGTAGGAGGCAAGAGCAGTAGGAGGCAAGAGCAGTAGGAGGCAAGAGCAGTAGGAGGCAAGAGCAGTAGGAGGCAAGAGCAGTAGAGGCAAGAGCAGTAGGAGGCAAGAGCAGTAGGAGGCAAGAGCAGTAGCAGGCAAGAGCAGTAGGACGAAAAAGAAGAGGTAGGATAAAGCCAGTAGTGGAGAGGGGAGAACAGGAGGAAGGGAAAGAGGAGGAAGTACAGGAGGAAGGTAAGGAAGGAAGGAGAGTAGAAGTGGAGAGGAGATCCTTAAAGGTGGCTCTTGAGTTCACCCTTGATAACACAAGAGCAACCTTCTCCACTCTCGACCACACCATGCCATTGGTGTCCCGTAGCTCGGATGGTAGTGCACTCAGCTCACACACTGAGATCCGTGGTTCGATCCCCGGTACGGGTGGAAATATTAGGACGTGTTTCCTTAATACACCTGCTGTCCCTGTTCCCTGTTAGTCGACTGGTGTGGGTCGCATCCTGGGGACAAAATTGACCTAATTTGCCCGAAATGCTCTGCATAACAAGGGGCTTTCTATATTGAAGTATGTCACTGATGTCAGTTGGTCTGTATACCTTGTACATGTACTTGTTAAAATAAAGATTATTATTCCCCGTCACCAACACCTCCCTCACCCCGTCACCAACACCTCCCTCACCCCGTCACCAACACCTCCCTCACCCCGTCACCAAGAGGAAATCATGAGACTCCAAGTCTTCTCTGCAAGCACTTGAGAGTCCTACCTACAAAATAGACACCAGGAACATCATAACAGACATCAAAAAATGACCTGAATAGTGCTCAGGACTATGGCTTTAGTACTTCATTTTCCTGGATACCTTCCCACATAGGAATCAGCTATTATGATGGCTGATAAAGAAGCTAGGTCTGCCGGCAATAGGCCGGAGGGGGAGTTACCTTGATGAAATCATCTTGCTGAAGGACTAGTGAATTGCTCATTACTTTAAAATTTGTTCATGATTGTAACCATGTATAAACGTAAGTAAGTAAATTTACTTACATGATTCATTACCTTTGTAACTTGCTCAGCTATCAAAACTTTGAGGTCCAGTCCCTGGACCCATTATGTACCTCTGTAATCTTTTGACTACCGTCCACAGGATGGGTATGGGGTGCATAATAAAGATATCAAACTAAACTGAAGGATATAAGCTCTGAGACCCAGAGACCTGAGAGCACCAGTATCAAGTACTGTGATCTGTTCCGGTAAGAAAGCCAAGTATGGGCAACATAAAACATTCACTAGTTGTGTGACACAGTGACTGCCAGAATTAGGTTGGAATACTGTCTCCTGTGGCAAATGACTGATTACCACAGGTGAACTCTCATAGCATGAGAGTTTGACTGATAGGTAACAGGGAGGTGTTGCCGATCACAGGGACGAGTGCTTCAGAAAATGTAGGGACTTAGGCCATCAATACCAATTTGTCCAAGGAGGATCGGAGACCCTGGGACCATGGGAAAAATGTGCAACAGGGTTCCTCAAAGAACTAGGCTCCAGCCACTTTCATGATCCAGCGTCTCGGTGTGGCCATCCAGAGCGGAAATGCCTGTTGTACTCTCGGCTCACGTCCAGCTTTGGAGGAGATTCATAATCTCGCTTGATACGTTGTTCTGTTGTATACATGTTTGCGCCTTTTAAATAAATAATCCCTAACTTTAAACACAAACACACACACTCATTGTCCCACTGAAGTCTCCCAGCTAAGGTTGACACTACTGAAGTCTCCCAGCTCAGGTTGACACTACTGAAATCTCCCAGCTCAGGCTGACACTACTGAAGTCTCCCAGCTCAGGCTGACACTACTGACGTCTCCCAGCTCAGGCTGACACTACTGAAGTCTCCAAGCCCAGGCAGACACTACTGAAGTCTCCCAGCCCAGGCTAACACTACTGAAGTCTCCCAGCTCAGGCTGACACTACTGACGTCTCCCAGCTCAGGCTGACACTACTGAAGTCTCCCAGCTCAGGCTGACACTACTGACGTCTCCCAGCTCAGGCTGACACTACTGACGTCTCCCAGCTCAGGCTGACACTACTGACGTCTCCCAGCTCAGGCTGACACTACTGACGTCTCCCAGCTCAGGCTGACACTACTGACGTCTCCCAGCTCAGGCTGACACTACTGAAGTCTCCCAGCTCAGGCTGACACTACTGAAGTCTCCCAGCTCAGGCTGACACTACTGAAGTCTCCCAGCTCAGGCTGACACTACTGAAGTCTCCCAGTTCAGGCTGACACTACTGAAGTCTCCCAGCTCAGGCTGACACTACTGAAGTCTCCCAGCTCAGGCTGACACTACTGAAGTCTCCCAGCTCAGGCTGACACTACTGAAGTCTCCCAGCTCAGGCTGACACTACTGAAGTCTCCCAGCTCAGGCTGACACTACTGAAGTCTCCCAGCTCAGGTTGACACTACTGAAGTCTCCCAGCTCAGGTTGACACTACTGAAGTCTCCCAGCTCAGGCTGACACTACTGACGTCTCCCAGCTCAGGCTGACACCACTGAAGTCTCCCAGCTCAGGCTGACACTACTGAAGTCTCCCAGCTCAGGCTGACACTACTGAAGTCTCCCAGCTCAGGTTGACACTACTGAAGTCTCCCAGCTCAGGCTGACACTACTGAAGTCTCCCAGCTCAGGCAGACACTACTGAAGTCTCCCAGCTCAGGCTGACACTACTGAAGTCTCCCAGCTCAGGCAGTCACTACTGAAGTCTCCCAGCTCAGGCTGACACTACTGAAGTCTCCCAGCTCAGGCTGACACTACTGAAGTCTCCCAGCTCAGGCAGACACTACTGAAGTCTCCCAGCTCAGGCTGACACTACTGAAGTCTCCCAGCTCAGGCTGACACTACTGAAGTCTCCCAGCTCAGGCTGACACTACTGAAGTCTCCCAGCTCAGGCTGACACTACTGAAGTCTCCCAGCTCAGGCTGACACTACTGAAGTCTCCCAGCTCAGGCTGACACTACTGAAGTCTCCCAGCTCAGGCTGACACTACTGAAGTCTCAGCTCAGCTGCCTGAAGTCTCAGCTCAGGCTGACACTACTGAAGTCTCCCAGCTCAGGCTGACACTACTGAAGTCTCCCAGCTCAGGCTGACACTACTGAGTCTCCCAGCTCAGGCTGACACTACTGACGTCTCCCAGCTCAGGCTGACACTACTGAAGTCTCCCAGCTCAGGCTGACACTACTGAAGTCTCCCAGCTCAGGCTGACACTACTGAAGTCTCCCAGCTCAGGCTGACACTACTGAAGTCTCCCAGCTCAGGCTGACACTACTGAAGTCTCCCAGCTCAGGCTGACACTACTGAAGTCTCCCAGCTCAGGCTGACACTACTGAAGTCTCCCAGCTCAGGCTGACACTACTGAAGTCTCCCAGCTCAGGCGCCACTGAACTCCCAGCTCAGGCTGACACTACTGAAGTCTCCCAGCTCAGGCTGACACTACTGAAGTCTCCCAGCTCAGGCTGACACTACTGAAGTCTCCCAGCTCAGGCTGACACTACTGAAGTCTCCAGCTCAGGCTGACACTACTGAAGTCTCCCAGCTCAGGCTGACAACTACTCCGCAGTGCCAGTCTCCCAGCTCAGGCTGACACTACTGAAGTCTCCCAGCTCAGGCTGACACTACTGAAGTCTCCCAGCTCAGGCTGACACTACTGAAGTCTCCCAGCTCAGGCTGACACTACTGAAGTCTCCCAGCTCAGGCTGACACATTTCAACACCTTGTTTGAACATTATCCTGCGTGATCGAATATGACGGGTAAACAGCTAGCAGCACACTGGTGCTATATTCAGTTTTTAAGAAAAAGGAATCACCAACCTCTTTCCCTCCCTCTGCTCCATTCCCCATCAACAACTTCCCCACTCCCCACTACCCCAACCACCCCCATCACCACCAATACCTTCCTCCCCATCACCCAATTTCCAACACCTTTATTACCCCCTACCACCGCATTCCCAACCACCACCACCTACCCCAACACTAGCACCACCACCCTTCCCAACCACCACCACCTACCCCAACACTAGCACCACCCCCCTTCCCTACCACCACCACCATTCCCTCACTCTTCATAATAAACTCAGCACATCCGGTCGCTCCAAATACGATTACACTGAATGCATTTACTGGGACCCGTGTTTACCACCAGTGAAATATTTAACTTCTCCCTCCACCCCCCCACACACAGGAGCTGTGAATCGACCCCTGCAACCACAACTAGGTGAGTACACACACACACACACATACTCCAAGTATTTAACGCTCCCCTTCACTTTAGAGACTAAAGAGCTTCAGTGTACAACTCAAATGCAGGTCCCGTAGATAGATTGCTCACACATTGAAAACCGTGGTTTGATCCCCGGTACGGGTGGAAACATCTAGGACATGTTTCCTTAAGACACTTGCTGTCCCTGTACACCTAGCAATAAACAGGTACCTGGGTGTTAGTGGACTAGTGTGGGTCGCATCCCAGGAACAAAATTCACCTAATTTGCCCGAAATGATCTGCATAACAAGGGGTTTTCTATATAGTAGTATGTCATTGATGTCAGCTATGGTCTGTATACCTTGTACATGTACTTCTAGAAATAAAGATTATCAACCTTCATGTACTAAACACAGTTAAACATGCGGGTGTTCAACTCATCAACACACCATAAACACGTGTTCAGCTTTGTAAACACGTGCGTTCAACTTGTAAACATGTGTGTTTAACATGAAAACATGTGCGTTCAGCTTGTAGGCACGCGCCTTCAACTCGTAGGCACGCGCCTTCAACTCGTAGGCACGCGCCTCCAACTCGTAGGCACGCGCCTCCAACTCGTAGGCACGCGCCTCCAACTCGTAGGCACGCGCCTCCAACTCGTAGGCACGCGCCTCCAACTCGTAGGCACGCGCCTCCAACTCGTAGGCACGCGCCTCCAACTCGTAGGCACGCGCCTTCAACTTATAAACACCATTAACATGTAAACACACATGTGGACAAAGTGACACCCTGCGACTACTAATAAGTACAAACATTTGGGAAGCTCTATTACGGAAATGTTTCGCAAGCAAGAGCACAGCCTCCCAGAGGTGCTTGTAGCCCAGCCTAAGCTAGGTAGTAGTGACCGAGATTCTGCTGATCTTGTTGGATGAACTATAGCAGGGGTACATAATTGTTTTACGATTACAGACCCTCAATGGACTGCCCAATATTTCCCCATACCCCTTCGCCAGACTGTCGAAATCATCACCAGTCATATTAGGTACCAGTATGACTTCAAAAGTTGTTAATAGCTTAGTTTCACTTTACATATGGACAGCTAGGAACAGAACAGATGATAGTTCATTCTAATCTAACAACTTTTTTAAACTGTTCAGAGATATCGAGTCCCATACCCTCATTATTTAGTTCCCATACCCCCTAAGGGGTATGGATACCTCTGGTTAAGAACCCCTGCACTATAGAAATGTGGCTCTCTGTTGCACGGAATGATGATGGACTAAATGGTGTCAATATCCTATAATCTCAGTGAATGAAATTCAACTGAAGTTGTTTTCGCAAGTGGTATTGGAAGTAGTGGGTAAAAGTAGTAGCGGCAGAAGTTGTGCACACAGTGCACTGAATCCACGAGAGTAACAAACGACAGAAGAGTTTGCAGTTCACAGAGAGGCTATATTCTGAGACAATCCGTCCTTACATCATGAGGAATACCCGCGTAGTTTTATCTGAAGAACTGAATACTGGCTACCTCTACTTGTAGTATAAAATTAGTAGTTGTCGTTGTAATAGTAAGAATAGTAACAGTTGTACTGCTAGCACTGGTAGGAGTCGTAGGAAAAAAAATGAAAGCAGCATTGTTATGAACGAGTCTATCCGCAGCAATGACACTGCAGCCTCTCAGAGCAACTCATCCTAGTAATCACATTTACCGCTTGTCTGCACCCTTAACCACTGGATACAAAGGCTTACTGCCGGTAGTAAGGCGTACTGCCGGTAGTAAGGCGTACTGCCGGTAGTAGCAGGCGTACTGCCGGTAGTAAGGCGTACTGCCGGCAGCAGCGACAGGCAGTACAGTGCCCCGGCAAGCGTACCGGCAGGCGTACTGCCGGCAGGCGCGCAAGGCGTACTGCCGGAAGCAGCAAGACGACGCGTCCCCGCTAGCCGGCAGCAAGGCGACTCGCACTGCCGGCAGCAAGGCGTACTGCGAGCGGCACGCCGGAAAGGCGTACTGCCGGCAGCAAGGCGTGGACCGTGCCGGCAGCAAGGACCGCGTACCTGCCGGCAGCAAGCACGGGGAGTACTGCACCCTGGCCGGCAAGAACGTATCGCCTGCTGGCAGCAAGGCGTACTGCCGGCAGCAAGGCGTACTGCCGGCAGCAAGGCGTACTGCTGGCAGCAAGGCGTACTGCCGGCAGCAAGGCGTACTGCCGGCAGCAAGGAGCGGTACTGCTGCACGGCCGCACGGAGCGGCAGCGCACTGCAGGGCGTACGCTGGCACGGCTACGCGGCACAAGGCTACTGCACTGCCGGCAGCAAGGCGTACTGCCGGCAGGCACGCTGGCAGAAGGCGTACTGCGGCGCAGCGCTGGCAGCAAGGTACGCTGGAGCAGCACGCGCGGCGTGCTGGCACCGCAGAAGGCGTACTGCGGCGGCACGCCGAGCAAGGCGTACCTGGAGCGGCTACTGCTGGAAAGGCGCTGCCGGAGCAAGGCGTACTGCTGGCAGTAGAGGCTATTCTCTAGATACATATTTTTTTTTTTTTACATCCATGACGAACATTTTTCCTCGAAGAGATTCCTCAACACAACTGCAACTCTGTCAATTCTGTGAACTGCTTCATTCTCCATAAACCCATCTACTGGTGATATACCACTCCAAGTATCTAAATACATTCACGTCATATTTCTTTCCAATTTGCCTACAAATCTTTCATTGCCTACATTCTACCTAGTGTGACCGCCTTATTCCTTTATTTATTTTAAACTTCCAACTGTCCACTAACCTCTGCAGCTTCTCTTCTGACTCTCCACAGCACTGTCATATTTGAGAGGCACTGTGTCACCTTTAAGAGGCACTATGTCATCTTTGAGAGGCGCTGTGTCATCTTTAAGAGGCAAGATTTGCTGAGACTAAGTAAGCTTTTAGCATAGCTTTATAATGTGATCCTTTATTGACAACGTTTCGCCCACGCAGTGGGCTTTATCGAGTCACATACAGATCTACCTGGAAAATGAGCAACATGGAGATATATATAGGGTACAGTCAGGTGGAGAATGCTGGGTCATCTGTATATCCAACAACTTCAACCAGAACAACGGCTTCTACAACATAGCTGAACCTATTGCCAAGAAACTTCTTCAACGCTATCTCACCTAGAACTCAAGAATGGTACACTGCAGGTCCTTTAAGTCACACTATGTTTTTAACTATCACACTACTTTTAAGACTCACATGCAGCTTTCTCCACCTGACCCAGCATTCTCCACCTGACTGTACCCTATATATATCTCCATGTTGCTCATTTTCCAGGTAGATCTGTATGTGACTCGATAAAGCCCACTGCGTGGGCGAAACGTTGTCAATAAAGGATCACATTATACTGCTTATGTGTTTATTTTTCCATTGTGTCGGTATTTTATACCATTTATTTCCAGCATAGCTTTATCAAATCAATACCAAGAAATATGGCGACATGACGTACATATGAAGGATAAAAATCACAATACCGTGGCTAGAACAATTTACAAATAACCCACACTTAGGAAGCTTCAGACGGCGCTTCGGTCCATCCTAGAGCATTGTCTACTAAATTTTATTCTTTAAGTATGGGTTATATGTCAACTGTTCCAGTCAAGGTATTGTGACTTATTCTTCATACATATCACGTCGCCATATTTCTTATGTTTACTTGACACGGCTCTATTTAGTTTCTAAGTAAGGGTTTGCTCTGTATATAGTATTTCTATCATACTGTGTCATCTGCAAACAAAGAGACTTACCTGCTACCTGGAGGGTATTCCGGGGATCAACCCTCCCGGTCCGTGACCAGGCCTCAGATTCGTTATCTTTTACCACCACACCTCTCGTTTCTCCGAAATGCTCTGTATAAGTGGCCTTCTTTTAAGCATGCATTTGTATCACATAATATTTGCATCATAACTGTAACTAAATGAACTATAAGCACCATCACTGTAACCTCAGCATATGTTTGTAAAACCAAAAATTTCAACACACTAGTAAGCTAACAACCCTATCTGGAGACAGGAACTGGAGAAAGGTTACAATTCTTATATATTATTAATAATAATAATAATAATAATTATCCATGGGGAAGTGGAATAAGAATCTTTCCTCCGTAAGCCATGCGTGTTGTAAAAGTCAACTAAAATGCCGGGAACAATGGGCTAGTAACCCCTTTTCCTGTATAGCTTACTAAAAAGAAGAAGAAGAAAATCGTCAAAGTGGGATGTTTGAATGTGCGTGGATGTTGTGCGAATGATAAGAAAGAGATGATTGTAGATGTTATGAATGAAAAGAAGCTGGATGTCCTGGCTTTAAGTGAGACAAAGCTGAAGGGGGTAGGAGAGTTTCAGTGGGGAGAAATAAATGGGATTAGATCAGGGGTTTCAAATAGAGTTAGAGCTAAAGAAGGAGTGGCAATAATGTTGAATAATCAGTTATGGCAGGTAAAGAAGGAATATAAATGTATAAATTCAAGGATTATGTGGAGTAAAATAAAGGTTGGATGTGAAAAGTGGGTTATAGTAAGTGTTTATGCACCTGGAGAAGAGAGAAGTGTAGAGGAGAGAGAGAGATTTTGGGAAATGTTGAGTGAGTGTGTGGGGAGTTTTCAACCAAGTGAGAGAGTAATTGTGGTTGGGATCTTAATGCTAAAGTGGGTAAAAATGTTGTGGATGGAGTAGTAGGTAAATTTGGGGTGCCAGGGGTAAATGTAAATGGGAGCCATTAATTGAGCTATGTGTAGAAAGAGGTTTGGTAATAAGTAATACATATTTTATGAAAAAGAGGATAAATAAATATACAAGGTATGATATAGCACGTAAGGAAAGTAGTTTGTTGGATTATGTATTGGTGGATAAAGGTTGATGAGTAGGCTTCAGGATGTACATGTTTATAGAGGGGCAACGGATATATCAGATCATTATTTGGTTGTAGCTACAGTTAGAGTAAAAGGTAGATGGGACAAAAAGAAAATGGCAACAGCAAGTAAGAGAGGTAAAAGTGTATAAACTAAGGGAGGAGGAAGTTAGGGTGAGATATAAGCAACTATTGGCAGAAAGGTGGGCTAGTGCAAGTAGGAGTAGTGGGGGTTGAAGAGAGTTGGGATAGTTTTAAAAATGCAGTATTAGAATGTGGGGCAGAAGTTTGTGGTTATAGGAGGGTGGGTGCAGGAGGAAAGAGGAGTGAGTGGTGGAATGAAGAAGTAAAGGGTGTGATAAAAGAGAAAAGGTAGCTTATGAGAGGTTTTTACAAAACAGAAGTGTTAGTAGAAGAGCAGAGTATATGGAGAGTAAAAGAAAGGTGAAGAGAGTGGTGAGAGAGTGCAAAAGAAGAGCGGATGAAAGAACGGAGAGGCTCTGTCAAGAAATTTTGCTGAAAACAAGAAAAATTTTGGAGTGAGATAAACAAGGTAAGAAAGCCTAGGGAACGAATGGATTTGTCAGTTAAAAACAGAGTAGGGAGTTAGTAGATGGGAGCTGGAGGTATTGGGTAGATGGCGGGAATATTTTGAGGAACTTTTAAATGTTGATGAAAAGAGGGAGGCGATAATTTCATGTACTGGCCAGGGAGGTACAACATCGTTTAGGAGTGAAGAAGAGCAGGATGTGAGTGTGGGGAGGTGCGTGAGGCATTACGTAGAATGAAAGGGGTAAAGCAGCTGGAATTGACGGAATCATGACAGAAATGTTAAAAGCAGGGGGATATAGTGCTGGAGTGGTTGGTATTTTTGTTTAATAAATGTATGAAAGAGGGAAGGTACCTAGGGATTGGCAGCGAGCATGTATAGTTCCTTTATATAAAGGAAGGGGATAAAAGAGAGTGTAAAAATTATAGGGGAATAAGTTTACTGAGTATACCAGGTAAAGTGTATGGCAGGGTTATTATTGAAAGAATTAGAGGTAAGACAGAGAGTAGGATTGCAGATGAGCAAGGAGGCTTTAGAATGGGTAGGGATGTGTAGATCAAGTGTTTACAGTGAAGCATATATGTGAACAGTATTTAGATAAAGGTAGAGAAGTTTTATTGCATTTATGGATTTAGAAAAGGCATATGATAGAGTGGATAGGGGAGCAATGTGGCAAATGTTGCAAGTGTATGGAATAGGTAGTAAGTTACTGAAGGCTGTAAAGAGTTTTATGAGGATAGTGAGGCTCAGGTTAGGGTGTGTAGGAGAGAGGGAGATTACTTCCCGGTAAAAGTAGGTCTTAGACAGGGATGTGTGATGTCACCATGGTTGTTTAATATATTTATAGATGGGGTTGTAAAAGAAGTAAATGCTAGGGTGTTGGGGAGAGGGGTGGGATTAAATTTTGGAGAATTAAATGCAAATGGGAGTTGACACAGTTACTTTTTGCTGATGATACTGTGCTTATGGGAGATTCTAAAGAAAAGTTGCAAAGGTTAGTGGACGAGTTTGGGAGAGTGTGTAAAGGTAGAAAGTTGAAAGTGAACATAGATAAGAGTAAGGTGATGAGGGTATCAAACGATTTAAATAAAGAAAATTGGATATCACATTGGAGAGAGGGATTATGGAAGAAGTAAATGTTTTCAGATATTTGGGAGTTGATGTGTCAGCGGATGGATTTATGAAGGATGAGGTTAACCATAGAATTGATGAAGGAAAAAAGGTGAGTGGTGCATTGAGGTATCTGTGGAGACAAAAACGTTATCCATGGAGGCAAAGAAGGGAATGTACGAAAGTATAGTGGTACCAACACTCTTATATGGGTGTGAAGCATGGGTTGCAAATGCTGCAGCGAGGAGGAGGCTGGAGGCAGTGGAGATGTCCTGTCTAAGGGCAATGTGTGGTGTAAATATTATGCAGAAAATTCGGAATGTGGAAATTAGGAGAAGGTGTGGAGTTACTAAAAGTATTTGTCAGAGGGCTGAAGAGGGGTTGTTGAGGTGGTTTGGTCATTTAGAGAGAATGGATCAAAGTAGAATGACTTGGAGAGCGTATAAATCTGTAGGGGAAGGAAGGCGGGGTAGGGGTCGTCCTAGAAAAGGTTGGAGGAAGGGTAAAGGAGGTTTTGTGGGCGAGGGCTTGGACTTCCAGCAAGCATGTGTGAGCGTGTTAGATAGGAGTGAATGGAGACGAATGGTTTTGGGACATGACGATCTGTTGGAGTGTGAGCAGGGTAACATTGTGTGAAGGGATTCAGGGAAACCAGTTAATTGATTTAGTTGGACTTGAGTCCTGGAAATGGGAAGTACAATGCCTGCACTTTAAAGGAGGGGTCTGAGATAGTGACAGCTGGGAGGGACTTTTCTCAGCTGTCGTATCTGAGCTCCTCTGCAAAGACAGTGATTATGTATGAGTGTGGTGAAAGTGTTGAATGATGATGAAAGTTTTTTCTTTTTGGGGATTTTCTTTCTTTTTGGGTCACCCTGCCTCGGTGGGAGACGGCCGACTTGTTGAAAAAAAAAAAAAAAATAATAATAATAATAAATATCTTTATTTCTACAAGTACATGTACAAAATATACAGGCCTAGCTGACATTAATGACATACTACTATATAGAAAGCCCCTTGTTATGCTGAGCATTTCAAGCAAATTAAGTCATTTTGTCCCAGGATGCGACCCACACCAGTCAACTAACAACCAGGTACCTATTTTACTGATGGGTGAACATGGACAGCATATATTTCGGTTGACATTGTTAAACTCAGACCTTATAAAGAAATCGCAATAATAATCTTTATAAAACATTTTATATTTTTTTAGAACACACGGAAATCAGGATAACAACTAGGCTAGCCATATTTGGATAAACCACTATAAAGTTTGACCGTGGTGTTGTGGAGAGAGGGTGGAGGTGCCTAGCAACCTCGTATTCTGAATAAACTTGCCTCTTATCTGATTAATTATTTAGTTTTACTCTTCTTCCCTTCTCTCTCTTCTATATTTCTCCATCCCGTAACTTGAGTACCAACTGAAAAAAGTACGTATAATATTTTGAACAAGAAACTGTTTCCAAGTTTGTTTCAAAAGTGGAGTAAACAACTAAGATGCAGTGGGTACCAATAATAATAATAATAATATATTTATGCAAGTACATGATACAACTAATACAGACCATAGCTGACATCAATGACATATTATACAGAATGCCCCTTGTTATGCAGAGCAATTCGGGCAAATTAGGTTAGTTTTGTCCCCAGGATGCGACCCACACCAGTCCGTTAAAACACCCAGGTACCTATTTACTGCTTAGGTGAACAGGGACAGCAAGTGCCTTAAGGAAACACCCAAATGTTTCCACCAGGAGTGAGTAAAACAATTTCTCTGGCTTTATTACTGTTACGGAAAATTGCTAAACCAGTAAGGGTGATAGCACCTCGAGAATGGGAGGTAATCAGATTTAATCAAAGGAAAGGGTAGCTCCAATTAAGTGTATCAAAAACACTGCACAGGTATTAAGGCGCCTGACTGAATGCTCAGCAGGTTTCCTATATGTGATAAATGGTTTTGAAAACCGACGAGTTGAAGATTGAGACACTTATGGAACATATGGGAATCTTTATTAAGGAAACGTTTCGCCACACATTTCTTTAATAAAGATTCCCATATGTTGCATAAGTGTCTCAATCTTCAACTCGTCGGTTTTCAAAATCATTTATCACATCTGTCAGACACTGCAACATCATGGGATCTTGATACAAGAAATTCTTCAATACTTGTCCAACCTTCGGACGAAGACCTACTTCGACTAGTTGATGGTACCACTATGACCCCGACTCCTCCTGCTTCGCCTCACCTGACTACAGTATATAAGCCACTTCTACGGCACTATGATGTACTTTCTACAAGATTGATGGACTGAACACATCGACTCCAGGCCGAGGGACTGATTACCTCAAACTCCTCCTCTCCTTACACCTTTCTGCTTTGTATTGGACTGATGAAGCCACTGTGTGGCGAAACGTTTCCTTAATAAAGATTCCCACAACTCTAAAACTGCCCTGAATGTTTATCACAGACAACGTTCCCACAGCCCCTAAAACTGCTCTGGTTGTTTATTAAGGGAACATCCACACAGCTTCTAAAATCGAATTGATAGTTGTGTCACAGTCAACGTTTACACATCATCTAAAACTGCTTTGATGGTTTATGTCAAGAGACCTTCCTACAGCCTCTAAAACGGCTCTGATGGTTTGTCAGAGACCTTCCTTACAGCCTCTAAAACTGCTCTGATGGTTTGCATGCAAGCTACACATAGGAGGGAAGACGTGAAAACATGCTGAATAACTACCTCGTAACTGACGCCCTTCAAAAGTGGTGCTTGATGCTGAAGGGCTCTTGATGCAAGGAGTTGGAGCTGCCTTTCCCTTCTTAGGATCAATTCTGATTACTTCTCACCCCCCAGGCACTGTACAACCCCTAAGGGTTTACCATTTCCCCATGAATACAATCGTGCCGGGCGCTAGGCTAATCTAGGTTTGGTGATCAATCTGAATCTATACACCCATATAACTAAATATATCCGAATCTATCTTTAAATGGATATACATATATTGGATTTGTAACCCCCCCCCATACACATTGTGACTACGTTGTAGAGCTTTATCGTACACTGGACGTTTTTCATGACTGACCAGATCTACCTGGAGTTCATTACCTTTGTAACTAGTTCAGTTATCATAACTTTGGGGTCCAGTCCCTGGACCCATTATGTACCTCTGTAATCTTTTGACTACCGCCCACAGGATGGGTATGGGGTGCATAATAAAGATATTAAACTAAAACTGAGGACTGACTAACTGAAAATTAATACCTCAAGGCTGATTTACTGATCACATCATCTTTATCTCTCCACTGATTCTGCTGTCTCTAATTTTAGTAATCTCAATATTCGACCGAAGAAGCTTTCTCTGTAAGCGAAACGTTTCGGAAATAAAGATACCAAGGTCTTGCACGTGTCTTATTCATCAGCTTTATCAAGCTCTTTATAAAGCTCTATAGAGCGAAACTTTGTCCCAATAAAAGCGTGTCTCGTAAAGTATCTTGTCTACAAGGGTGTGAATTATTCCTTCCACGAGACTCAATTTTGTTCCTATGTGAATGTTTTCCATCGACTGCGAAGCTGGAGAACTTCCATCAATTTAATTTAATTCAATGGCTTTGTGGAGCAGAGGGAAGAAAAGAGAGAGGACTGAGGGAAGGGGCAGAAGGGAAAAGAGGGGCAGAAGGGAAAAGAGGGGGCAGAAGGGAAGAGGGGCAGAAGGGAAAAGAGGGGCAGAAGGGAAAAGAGGGGGCCGAAGGGAAAAGAGGGGGCAGAAGGGGAGAGAAGAGGGGGTAGAAGAGGAGGCAGAAGGAAGAGAAGGGCAGAGGGGACAGAAGGAAGAAGAGAGAAGAGGGGGCAGAAGGAAGAGGAGAGAGGAGGAGCAAAGGTAGAGGAGAGAAGAGGTGGCAAAGAGGAGAGAGGAAGGGGCAGAAGGAAAAGGAGAGAAGAGGGGGCAGAAGGGATGTGGGTGGCCTTACTGTTATGTACAAGGCCAACATTGTCAAAGTACCACACTTGGCTCCACTTCGAGGACAGCGAGAAACAAGCTTCTACACCACAAGACGGGCAGAAAGCAGCAACTTCACTCTGGCTGTACCCTTCTCTAGAACATCACTTCATCTGAGATCATTTATCCCCAAGATGACTAGAGTCTGGAACACATTCGTTCAGCATTATGATGTCAACAAGATAAAGTCAGTTGATCAAATGAAAATGCTGGCCCACAGATGGCTCCAACTTCATCCTTTTCCATACATGTATGTTTCATAACAATAAAAATGCTTTCATATGAGCTGATGTAGGTAACAGGCTCTTAGCTTGTCAATAAAGTTAGGGATCCTTAACCTAACCTTGTCAAACCTTGCGTAAAAAAAAAAAAGGAAGAGGGGTTGGCAGAGGGACGGGGAGGGAGATGGCTAAGGAAAACGGAAGGTGGAGAACTGACGTCACCAGAAGTTACCACAGTATTACAAAGCATCGTGTGAGCACACTGAAGAATGCTTAATTAAGTAAATGGTAAATATGTGAAGAGTGAATACCGAGTGTAAACTGAATACCGGATAAAGGCTGAAGTAAGCAAGTTTATTTAGGTACAGGTACACATAAGTAGTCACATAAATTTAAATGGTTACACTTTATCACACACAGTAACGTGTGTAAATTACCTAGGGTAACCCCCCCCCCAAAAAAAAAAAGAAAAAAAGTCAGCATTGGGGTCCTATATGAATCCTGAGTTTAGAGAAAATACTACATACAGAGTAAATATTAAGTTCAGAGTGAATACTGAATTCAGGATGAATACTAATTTTATAGTGAATACGTATTGAGTAGTCAGTCCTGAGTGCAGAGGGAATACCGAATGAAGAATGAATACTAAGTGTAAACCAAATACTGAGTGGAATGTATATCGCAGTGTACATACAATAAAATGTATTATGTATATACATACAGATATACTTAGCTTATCTGTGTATATATATAAAGAAGCGTAAATTTCAGTGTATATAGTTAAATGCATATCTCAGTATATATATATGTCGTGCCAAATAGGTAAAATTGGTCAATTAGTAAGAACTCACTTAAAATTAAGTCATTTCTAAAAATTTCTCTTATACGTTTAAAGATATTTTTTTTAATTTATGTTTATGCAAAAAATAATAATTTTGTACCAAAAGAACCTTAGAAAACTTACCTTTTAATTTAATTTAGCCTAATCCAACTAAATATATTTTAGATAAGTTTACAATAATTTAATAATAAACAAACAATGAATTATATTTTTTTCGTTAGGTTCAGAATGATTTTTGCGAAATTATTGCATACACAAATTTTTACTTGCCTTTTTCGGCAAGAAGTGTGTTGTTTTTTAAGCCAAAATAGCAAGTTTTACCTATTCGGCAACCCTTTTATATATATATATATATATATATATATATATATATATATATATATATATATATATATATATATATATATATATATATATATAAAACTAAGCGCTAAACCCTAAAATAGTATATACTATTGTATATACATAGTATATACAATATATATACTATGTATATACAATAGAGTGAGAGACAACGCATCTCGGTGTACATATCCTTAGAGGTTAGCGAGTCTAGTGGAACACTAGGCTCTTTACCACTGGTGTATTACCACACAAGCTCTTAGTTTAACCTACCTTATTAGTTTATGTAAGGTAAGGTATAAAGTCTCCTGACGCAGGTCTTGGTCATATGATGACCCGCCACTGGAACAGACGAAATTGCAGACCTTTATAATATCCAGAGAACTCACGGGACGTGTAAGTACGATATAGCACCTAAATTACTGGGAACGGCTAAAGTCCCTTCATTTGTAAACCCTGGAACGCAGGCGAGAAAGTTACGTGAAAATATACACTTGGAAAATCATAGAGGGAATATTCCCAAATCTCCACAAGAAAATCACTCCCTACGAAAGCAAAAGACTTGGCAGACGGTGCAACATCCTCCCAATGGAAAGTAGGGGCGCCACGAGTACGTTAGACAACACAATAAGTGTCAGGGGCCCAAGACTGTTCAACTGCCTCCCTGCATATATAAGGGGAAATGCCAATAGACCCCTGGCTGTCTTCAAGTTGAACAGGCACCTAAAGTCAGTACCTGACCGCTCATACGTCGATTTACGTGCAGTCAGCAGTAACAGCCTGGTTGATCATGCCCTGATCCACAGCAAGGCCTGGTCAAGGACCGGGCCGCGGGAACACTGACCCCCGAAACCCCCTCCAGGTATGACCAAGACCTTCCGCTAGCTTACCGGTTCACCCCATTTAAAAATTATATGTAACATCATTTGATGGTTTAATATAGGAGCGTCGGGGATGAGAAACATGTGTAGCAGAGCCCAGACTTTCCATTAGACATTTCACCAAAGATGAGATTTAAAACAAGACTTAATCAAGTCTAAGTAACATTTGACTGTCTAAACCAAGATTGATCAAGTCTACATAATACTTAATCAAGTCTAAATAACACTTAATCAGGTCACAATAACACCTGATCAAGTCACAATAACACCTGATCAAGTCACAATAACACCTGATCAGGTCACAATAACACCTGATCAAGTCACAATAACACCTGATCAAGTCACTAACACCTGATCAAGTCACTAACACCTGATCAAGTTAATAACACCTGATCAAGTCTAAATAAGACTTGACTTAGTGTAAAACTTCATAGACCCATTTTATTGCAATGAAAAAAAAGGCCGCGTTGGGAGGTCACAGCACCTGGGAATAGGTAATCATGTTCGATCCGAGGAGCGGAGCGGAAGCGTAGCTCCATTTCCTCGGATCAAGATCAGTTTGAGAGTTAGACTCCCCACCACAAGTGTCAACAAGTCTAATATAACTGTCACATCAGTCTCTCCTACTACGCACAAACCAATAAACATATTGACAGCTATTTAAATCATATTGCAGAGCTTTCTAGGCACGTACACGTATGTAGTAACCTCTGACGTACCTGCTGGAGGCATTGTTGCAGGTCAGGTGTGGAGGTCTAGTTTCTAGGGTGATTCAGGGAGGTAAATTAGCTAGAAGCATACATGAAGGTAGAGGAGCGGCTGATGCACACCCTCCCTCACACACGTTCACAACAGCACTGGCCTTGTTGCTCTTAGTTTCTGCCCTCCGCCACCTGATGCTCTGCAAGGGACTCTGCACTCAGGGAATTTTGAGCTCTTGATTCAAGGAATTCGAGCGCGTTTCAAAGATTTTTAAATGTCCTTTTTTCCCCTCGGATCGATCTTTATTATCTCCCGCTTCCTGGCGCTGCATGACACCTATGAGAAATAATACTGACTTTTTGTCTGATTTTTTGGGGGGTCATCCTGGGTAATTTACTCGTATGTTAAACTATGTATGATAAATGAACTTAGGTGTACTTGTACCTAAATAAACTTACTATGTTTCCCAATACTAGTTAGTAATAACTAGATGGACTTCAGTCATTGCGCGATCCTAGAAGGTATTCCATAATAATAATATATCTTTATTTACTACAAGTACATGTACAAGGTATACAGGCCTAGCTGACATCAATGACATACTACTATATAGAAAGCCCATTGTTATGCTGAGCATTTCGGGCAAATTAGGTCAGTGTCTCAGGATGCGACCCACACCAGTCGACTAACACCCGGGTACCCATTTACTGATGGGTGAACATAGACAACAGGTGTAAAGAAACATGCCGAATGTTTCTACCCACGCTGGGAATCGAACCCAGACACTCGCCCTGTGAAGCGAAAGCTTTAGCCACCAGAGTCCATGACATTAAGTCCCCTGTTACTCAATGATCCGAGGAAGGACCTGGGAGATAATGTCAAAGAATCTCACTTTCCAAGACCACAACAATGTTTCTATCAAATCTAGTAATATAATAGGATGGATAATGAGAACCTTCAAAACTAGGCATACCAAGCCAGTTTAGTTTAATATATCTATTATGCACCCCATACCCATCCTGTGAAAGGTAGTCAAAAGATTACAGAGGTACATAATTGGTCCTATGATGATTCTCTTCAAATCGCTTGTTCTCTCTAGGCTTGAATACTGCTGTATACTAACTGTCCCCTTCAAAGCAAGCAAAACTGCTGACCTGGAGAGTGTACAAAGAACTTCCACGGCACACATAAGTATGATAAGTACTGGGAACGGTTGAAGTCCCTTGATTTGTATTCCCTAGAACACAGGCAAGAGAGATACATGATAATATACACTTTAAAATCTTAGAGGGATTAGTACCAAACTTGCACAAGAAAATCACTCCCTATAAAAGCAAAACACTCGGCAGGAGATGCAAAATTTCCCCAATGAAAAGCAGGGGCACCAAGAGTACACTGAGACAACACACTAAGTATCAGGGCCCCAAGACTGTTCAACTGCCTCCCAGCATACATAAGGGGGATTACCAATAGACCCTTGGCTGTCTTCAAAAAGGAGCTGGACAGCCACCTAAAGTCAGTATCTGATCAGCTGGGCTGTAGTTCTTACGTTGGTTTAAGTGCGGCCAGCAGTAACACCCTGCTTGATCAAGCCCTGATCCACCGGGAGGTCTGGTCACAGACTGGGCCATGTGGGCGTTGACCCCCCCGCAACACTCTCCAGGTATATATACTCCAGGAAGGCACTACAATGAATCAGGGAATACCTGTCAGGAAGACAACAGTGAGTCATGGTAAGTGGCGAGGTGTCAGAGTGGGCACCTGTAACTAGCAGGGTGCCACAGGGGTCAGTCCTGGGACGGGTGCTGTTTCTGGTGTTTGTGAACGACATGACAGAAGGAATAGACTCCGAAGTGTCCCTGTTTGCAAATGATGTGAAGTTGATGAGAAGAATTCAATCTGACGAGGATCAGGCAGAACTACAAAGGGATCTGGACAGGCTGCAGGCCTGGTCCAGCAACTGGCTCCTGGAGTTCAACCCCACCAAGTGCAAAGTCATGAAGATTGGGGAAGGGCAAAGAAGACCACAGACGGAGTACAGTCTAGGGCGCCAGAGACTACAAACCTCACTCAAGGAAAAGGATCTTGGGGTGAGCATAACACCGGGCACCTCTCCTGAGGCGCACATCAACCAAATAACTGTTGCAGCATACGGCCACCTAGCAAACCTAAGAACAGCATTCCAACATCTTAATAAGGAATCATTCAGGACCCTGTACACTGTGTATGTTAAGCCCATATTGGAGTATGCAGCACCAGTTTGGAACCCACACCTACACAATCATGTAAGGAAACTAGAGAAAGTGTAAAGGTTTACAACAAGACTGGTCCTGGAGCTAGGGGGGTATGTCCAACGAGGGGAGGTTAAGGGAAATCGACCTGGCGACACTGGAAGACAGGAGAGATAGGAGAGATATGATAATGACATACAGTGGAACCCCGAGTTTCGGCCGTAATCCATTCCAGGAGCTAGGCCTAAACTCAAAACGGCCGAAAGTCGAAGCAATATTTCCCATAAGAAATAATGTAAATACGTACAATTAATCCGTTCTAGACCCACAGAAATATTCACAAAAAATACATTTTTTAAAGAATAACTATAGTTTTACATACACACAACACAGATAAATACATATAGTACTTAAATTAGTAATAAAATAGATAAATTAACATTTAAATAAACATTTAAAATAACATTTACGTACCTTTATTGAAGAGACTTGCTGGCATCTGGAAGATAGGGAGGAGGAGAGGGGGAGGACTTATTGTTTGGAAGGGAAATCCCCCTTCATAAGGGTAACAAGTCCCTCTCTATGATTACTTCTCTTCTTTGTCTTTTAATGCCACTAGGACCAGCTTGAGAGTCACTGGACCCCTGTCTCACAAAATAACTGTCAAGAGTGCTCTGTTTCTGGCGTCTCTTTAAGATTTCCCTAAAGTGGGACATTGTTTTGTCATTGAACATGTTGCAGAGATGGCTTGTTTCAGCTTGCTCAGGGTGGTATTTCTCCACAAAATTTTGCAACTTATTCCACATTCCACACATTTCCTTAATCACTGAAGAAGGCACCTCCTTCACTCCCTCTTCCTCCTCCTCTGAAGCAAGTTCCTCAGCTGTGGTCTGATGCTGTTCCAGTTGAAGCTCTTGCAGTTCGTCAGTGGTTAGCTCTTCCCTGTGGTCCTCCACCAACTCTTCCACATCCTCGCCACTCACCTCCAACCCCATGGACTTGCCCAATGCCATAATACCTTCCACAACAGGCAGAGAGTCAGCCTCAAACCCTTCAAAATCCCTCTGGAGGACACATTCTGGCCACAAATTTATCCAAGCAGAGTTCAAAGTCCTGGAAGTCACTCCCTGCCAAGCCTTACCTATAAGGCTTATGCAGTTGTAGATATTGACATGATTCCTTCAGAACTCTCTTAGGGTCAACTGAGTGTCTGAGGTCACTTCAAAGCACCTTTCAAACACTGCTTTTGTGTAGTTTTTTGAAGTTAGAAATGACTTGCTGGTCCATGGGCTGGAGGAGAGGAGTGGTGTTAGGAGGCAAGAACTTCACTTATAAAATTGAAGTCTCTAGACAAGAGGTCTACCAAGTTTGGAGGATGAGCAGCAGCACTGTCCATTACCAGGAGGCACTTGAGTTCCAATTTATTTTCCAGGAGGTATTTTTTCACACTGGGGCCAAACACGTCATGGACCCACTCTTTGAAAATTTGCCTCGTGACCCATGCCTTATTATTAGCTTTCCACAAGACACAATTTATTCTTGATGACATTGTTTTTTCTTGAAAACACTGAGATTTTCTGAGTGATACACCAGTAAAGGCTTCACTCTAAAATTCCCACTAGCATTAGCACAGAACAAAAGAGTTAGCCTGTCTTTCATAGGCTTGTGTCCTGGCAGTGCCTTTTCCTCCTGAGTAATGTAGGTCCTCTTTGGGATTTTCTTCCAAAACAGGCCTGTTTTGTCACAATTGAACACTTGTTGGGGTTTGAATTTTTCAGTTCCTACGTACCCCTTAAATTCCTGCACAAAATTTTCAGCCATCCGTTTGTCTGAACTGGCTGCCTCACCATGCCTTACAACACTGTGTATGCCACTACGCTTCTTAAATCTGTCAAACCAGCCTTTGCTGGCCTTAAAATCACTAAAATCAGCACTAGTTCCAGGCATTTTCTTTACAAGATTGGCATGCAACTGCCTTGCCTTTTTACAAATGATCAACTCCGAAACACTATCACCTGCTATCTGTTTATTGTTGATCCACACCACCAACAACTTCTCAACCTCTTCGACTGTTTGTGATCTATTTTTGGTTAACATGTCAACACCTTTCGCAACATCAGCTTCCTTGAGTTCTTTTCTCTTTGCCAAGATAGAAGTGATAGTTGATTTGTTTTTGCCATACATCCTGGCAAGCTCCCCCACACGTATGCCACTCGCATATTTTTCTGTTATCTTCTTCACTTCTATGGTGTTCCTCACTTTTTTTGCCACAGGGCTGCCACTAGGAAGTTTCTTTGGGTCCATGGTGGCTTATTTCACAGTCACAATTAATGAAGAAGCACTAAACACAATGAATTTATTGTGAAATGTTTGGATGAGCGAGCAGGGTAATGTTCACTCAAGGATAAACAACACTAGACTGGCTCACGACGCCTGTGCGGGTAGGCGTGAAAGCGCAGGCAGGCGGACAGGTCTGGTACGCCGACCAAAACACGGGGCAACGGCCGAAACTCGAGACAAAATTTGGCCAAAAAAAGCGGTCGAAACTCGAAGCGGCTGATACTCAGGGCGGCCGAAACTCGGGGTTCCACTGTATAAGATACTGAGAGGAATCGACAAGGTGGATAGAGACAGGATGTTCCAGAGATGGGACACAGCAACAAGGGGTCACAGTTGGAAGCTGAAGACTCAGATAAATCACAGGAATGTTAGGAAGTATTTCTTCAGTCACAGAGTTGTCAGGAAGTGGAATAGTCTGGGAAGTGATGCAGTGGTGGCAGGATCCATACATAGCTTTAAGGAGAGGTATGATAAAGCTCATGGAGTGGGAAGAGTGACCTAGTAGCGACCAGTGAAGAGGCGGGGCCAGGAGCTATGACTCGACCCCTGGAACCACAATTAGGTGAGTACACAGTGTGTCCATGGTTCGATTCCCAGCAAGGGTGGAAACAATGGGCGTATTTCCATACACCTTTTGTCCCTTTCACCTAGCAAGCAAGTAGGCACTTGGGTGTTAGTCGACTGGTGTGGGTGACATCCTAGGGAACAAGATTGAGGGCCACAATGGAAATAAGACAGATAGTCCTCGATGATGCACTGCCTTTCTTGGGTTATCCTGGGTGGCTAACCCACCGGGGTTAAAAATCCGAACAAAATATTATTATTCCATGATCTCAGCCCTCTGTTCCTCAATGCACATGATTGGAATAATTCAGAGTGCTGCATAAGTTGAAAGGAATCAGAAGAGGCATTCACAAATCATTATATAGAAACTAATCTCTAATTTTCTTCAAATTCACTCATCTGATCGGCTTCAGTTTTTCACCACTGGTGTAGATTCTTGAACACAAGGCTAACAATGTCATTGAATATCATAAGTTCTAATCTGCCAATGTTATTGAAGAATTAATATTCATTTCTAGTGAATGCTGCTTCTGATTGGCTTCAAAATATTATACACAATGCATTCTATAATAAGAATAACCCATAAGTTTAGTCTGAATAGGTACAAAATTGAATCTTAACTGAAAAAGTTAAAGAACTTTGAGTCTTTGGATTCAGATCAACTGCTGCAGAATGCCTTTCCTGAACGGCTTCAACCTTTTATCAGTGGTGGGCTCTATTTGATTACAGTTTGTCACTCCCTTTGAGATGCATAAATTTCAATTTGCCAATTTTATTAAGCTAATTGTTTCCCATGTAATAACTAGTGAATGCCTCTTCTGATCAGCCTCAAACCCTGGATGTTAGTGTCTTAAGTATTATTATTATTATAATAATCAAATAGAAGTGTCTTAAGTATTTTGTACTAATTTTGAGCTGTTGTTATTACAATCAAAACTAAGCGCTAAACCCAGAAGGGTCATACAGCACTGAATTTTCAGCTGTGGGGGCCCCAATTTGTCCATTTTTTTGCCAGTTTTATAACATTGTATTTAAAAAAAATACAAATATTTGTTCTTGCAGGATTGTAAAGAATTTTCAAATTAATGCCACAACAAATAAAAAAAAATGAAAAATATGGTTTGGTAAGGTTTGTCAGGAAACAGGACAAATGTTTCCTGACACGGGTCTTAGATGATGACCCTCAGCTGGAGCTTTTGGTCACCTTACCAAAGACTTCCACCGGCTTACCCCTCCACCCTTTAAAAAATTATGGTTATTATTATAACCATGAAGTTCTCATTAGTTCCTAAACATTGCTCAACTTTTTTTTCACAAGAGCATAAATTCGAATTTTAAATTACAGAGGAGTCATGTTCACTACAGAGTATGAAATAGTATACTATTATGGAAAATGTATTCAAAAAGATGTGGGAATCTGCGAGCAAGCTTAACCTGAGTTGCGACAAACCGAGAAGTATAACAGCTGATGGTCTGGGAACATGGTTGCAAGTAAAACTGGTGAGATTACAAGAATGACTCACAACAACACAATTGTAAACAAACCACAGAACAGGTGGGGGTTTGAACCCATGGCGAATCTTAAAACTCCTCACCATGGGTTCAAGCCCCACCCATTCTGTGGTTAAAAATTAAGAAAAATGTATCAAAATTAAACAGTAATTTCACTGCATTATTCACCAAGAGTTAATCACAGTTTGAAAATGTCAAACATGAATTTTATCAGGCATCATCAAGGGTTTAAGCACCAAGTTATGATGATAAAAATATCAGGCACAATGACCTAAAACCTGCAATTTGAAAGCATTTTGTCTGAGCTAGATGTAGACTATGGGGTGTGTTATAACATGCTCAAGTCAGTTAAGCAGAGTTAAAGTCCTCAACCATTGTTTTGCTTTGTGTTATGTAACTGACCTCTTTCTTACTGACAAAGGTAAAGGTCAAGAAGTTCTTTCTTACCTCAAATAGATTTATGATATATCTTTCTGGAGTGATTTAAAAGAACTGAGTACAGTGGACCCCCAAGTAACGAAAAAACTTCATTCCAGAAGCCTGCTCAAGTGCCATTACCGAACGAATTTACTCCCTTAAGGAATAATGTCACGTAGGTTAGTCTATTTCAGACCCCCAAAAAAACACTTCCACAAGCACTTACAATATTATACTTACATAACTGTACGATTTCCGGGGTGTTCGTTACTCAGGGGACCACTGTAATTTGATTCTGCAGTTGCAGGGTGAAGGGGAACTGGTGTCTTACATGCATGCTGAGGTAAAAGCTTTAGAGGGAAAGATAAACTTGTTTGTGAAGCAGGTCAATGAGGGGTAATTTTTCATACTTTTTTTTACTGTAAAGGCCTCCCATCTAACAAAGGAAGAATTCACAAATCCCTATGGAAAGATAATGAAATACTGAAGCCTCTGCAGTGTGACTTTAAAAAAGAGATCTGTAAAATATTGAGCAGTCAATAATTATATTTCATAAACCATTTGAAGGTTCACCAGATCATCACTGAGTTCCTTCTCAAATATTTCAGAAGGAACTCAGTGATGTGCAAGCCAACGTGAAATAAAATATACAAGGAAAATAATCTGTTGAAATTATATGTAGGCATACCCAACACATTTGCAAACAACCAACAATGAAACACTTCACAGTTGTAGAGGACATTGACATACAATATTTATAATCATTTGATATTTATTTTGTGCTCATAAAAACGAACAGCTATGTACATTTAACAATATGAAACTGCTCTGTAAAGTCCTAATACTGACTTGTTTCCTTAATTAAAAAATTTAATTGTAAAAAAAATCCACACTTATATGCTGCTTCAGCATCAATTTACCAGTGCTGTACCTTAAATAAGGTTTCACTCCTATCAATGCACAACAGTGTAGCTCCTTGCCATGGGTTTCATATAAAATCATGCAGTGGTAATTGCTTATTCAAAAAATGAAAATATTAATGATGATGAGCCATGTATAACTCATTTTATCACTTAATATCATCGTGAAATCAGTAATATGATTTATGACTAAGAGGATCTGATATAAGATGACTGCCAAGTAAAGGGCCCCTTTTAGATAAGTTGATATTCTGTTACACGTGCAATAAATTAGTAATGAACGAATGCAACCATTCAGTGGAGTAAATGAAATTTGAACCTGTGGTTCGGAACTGCCAGCCTGTTGCCTAGGTCAACTCTTGTGCAGTGTACTACGGCAACAAGTTGATAATCTCAGGCCATATGGCAAAATCCCAGTCATTCCACTGATCTGTTACACATGCTTAATATCCACCACGTATGCTCCCTACTATAGAAAAAAATTTTGCTTTATTATTACAAGGCAGAAAATTTTTGTAAAAATTCCAATTTACTAGGAAGTAATGCTATAATGCACCTATTATAAAAACATGTTTTTTAAATAATACAATAAGAGAGGTATTTACTCTATAGAACTTTCACAAATTCAGATCAACAAAAAACTGTGTTCGGCCAAAAAAGATTCTCTTCTTGTAAGTGCCATAGTAGTAAATGGCACAGATATCTATTTTACAATACTCTATATAGACAGCACAGATCTCATTATATATACATTTGCTATAATCCACAATTAATTTATTCTGTGAACAAATCTGTTGAAAGGCACTAATTCTGACATGAATGGTAAATTCAATCATGAAAGATAATTGTCTATTGAAGGTGACTCAAAATGCTTCCTTTAAAATTTTATGAGCAGTCTTTCCAATAATATCCCTGTGTAATAAGTACCCTATGGCTCTTTTCTAATACCTGGTTCTTACCTTGCACAGTTTTAATGAGTCTCTTTGATATCCTCTAAATTTATCTGCTAAATGTCTAGCACAAACTTAAATCCACAATTCGATGAAATTTTTTGTCATAATTAAAAAACAGTATCTGGTATTTTTTCTAAAATACAAAAATACTGTACATAAGATGTGAAAAATGATTTTAATCTTACAGAGCAAGAAAAAATAACATTAGCAGACATACTGCAAAAAAAAAAAAAAAATTCCACTGACCAGTATGACATACTGCGGATTCAATATTTTAGTTGCTGTATACAAAAAAGATATTTATCAGATTTCATTATTATATAAAAATTAAAGGTTGCAAATAAGTTGGTGTAATCCATGTAATGGATTCTTGAAATTATGAATTGGAAAGTTACAAAATTCAGAATAAAAAAGCTATTTTCTATTTTTAGTGCATTTTAACCTTTCATTTACCTTCAGAAATATCATACCTGCAAAATAAGAAAGTAGCTACTCTTAGTTTGTGGTAGTTTTTATGCAAGTTTAAGTGTAAAACAAACTTCAAAGTCAGGTTAAACAGGTCAGTAAATTTAGCTGCCTACATAAACACAGCAACAGTCACTTGTCCTACATAATTTTTTGATCTATTAACCTTTTCACTGTCTCTCATGTAAATTTACACCAATCACGGCGACCTCAATTATGCAGTGGTCGGTAAATTTTGGCTCAGTCATGAGAGAATGGGTCTGTGCAGCAAGTGTGCACAGTATAAAAAAAAAAAAAATCTGGCCCCATGCAGTGCATGATGCCACCAGCTTTCCTTTGACCTTGTGTTTAAGATAGCAACTGAGACATGTGTATGGTGGTTTTAATAGAATGGAAGACATATTAGTGAAATAGAAATGATTTTGGTTGGTTTCACACAAGCAGTGGCTGGAATAGTCCTCAAAGTGGCAGAAGTATTCAATTTTCGGTAATTTTCCTGGGGAAGGGGAGGGGCCCCTGCTACCTCTCCTCCCCCCAGTTTTATGGGTTTTTACTAGGTCTGCTTCAATTATTGAAGATGGCCTAAACCATGGATTCAAAATGGAGGGTAAATGTTATGTAGGAGAGGCCTGGGGACATGACTAATGAAGAGAGGAAAGGTTGCTTTAGTAGCTGGAATCCCTACAGTGTTTATCTTAGAATCTGCTTTTTAAAATAAAATTTGCTGAATTTTGTAAAAATTTACTAAATTACCGACTTCTATGCACTTTATAAGGTAATTCTGATAGTTGAATGGGCAGCTTCTTGCACTCAATTAATAAAATGAAAAGAAGCATGCTAGTGAAATAGCTAAAAATTAGATTGGTTTGAGCCATGTAATTGACCTAAAATAGGCCCCAAAGTGGGCAAAATAATTGATGCTGAAATTGCACTTAGACCACTAACTTTACGGCTTCATAATTCCACAAGTTTCAATCAAATTTCACATTTTTGGTCATAAAAAAAAATTAAACCATGACAGTGAAAAGGTTAATGTGACTAGTAATGTAATGTAATAGAACCAATTTGAAAAGCTAGCAGTTTACACTATGGTGAGTCACAATAATAAACAATTTAAGTTAACAGTAATGTGTATAGTACTTGTAAAGCTTAAATAAATCGACTGTGTGAAAAACATCATTAAATCATTTTTAAGGAATTTCACAACCTACAAAAAAAAAAATCAAGATAATAATGGAAAAGCCACAATGACATCAGCTGCACTAAACACACTGTTAATTAGTTTTCAAGAAAGTACAGTACTTTTATATTTGTTGCAACAATGACAACTTTAGTGACATTATTCCATACTGTTGCTTATTAAATATATAGCACTTACAATTTCCTGCAATACTGTAAGAAAGATCACTAGATCAGGAGCTAAGATAGTCTCTAAAAGTATCATAAGTTCTCAGAGCAAAGACAATGTATTACTAACTCCAAAGTTGTAGATATACAGACACATGCACTTGTCTGCATGAGAGCAAGGGGCAAGAGATTAAATGTAATACGTACTATATTAATGGTATACAGTACTGAAAAGTTGATGAATTACTCTTAAGTGCAACATCTGGGTATGTATCTATTTTGGTGGGTCCCACCTACTAGTGACAAAGCCTTCAACTGCTGCACCTAGTCTGACTCCAGTATAAAAGTATCCATCTTCCTGTCTGTGCTTCAGATTTATTAAGACTACTGTGCTCAACACTTGCTCCTAGGCTGAGGGACTGATTACCTCATCCTCTACAGTCTTCTATATATAATTCTGCAAGGCTGAGGGACTGTTTACATCTTATCTACAATCTTCCTTTTATGTCACTTTACTGTACTAATAAAGCCACTGGCTGGTGAAACACCCACAAAATAAAGGTACTCATATGGTGCACATGTCTAATTCATCAAAAGATGAGAGACTAAAGGAATGAGGGTAGAGAGACAGAGAAGATGCAGATGAGGGAGAGATAAGACATGAAAGAATTATCTATCAGAGTTTGTGGAATGGACTTCAGGAAGAGAAACTGCATGTATCAAGAAGTTTGTGGAGGGTGAGCACCAGCACTTGAGTGTGCAGCTGTAAGTATACATGCATGTGCACTTGCTGTGCTGTGCCTGCAGAAAGCAAGTTCCAGCTCCTGGTCCTGACTGGTGCAGATTGTTTCTGGTCTTTTTGCTGTTAAATCCATCTATAGTCTGGTGCTACTATTTCTGAACCTGACTTATTCTGCTTGTCCACCAATTTTACAATGATGGACAGTAGTATATAACCTTAGTGTAACAGATCCCTATGCAACAGGATTCAGCTAAAACAAAAAATAATTTGACTGGATAGTGTCTGCGAGTCCGCTGTATATAATAGTCATCGATGTGGCAGGCTCTGTCTTGCTGTATCAAGCATTTTTCTGTATGAGGTCTGGTAGTGTCACCGATGCAGTGGACTGTTTTTGTCTATGCTTGCTCACACATGCTATCATTAATAGGTCTCCAATTTTCCCTAGGTTTACAACTTTGTTTTGCCACCTTATTAACATTTCATCTAGTGTTATTAACAATAGCCTCAAGAAGCAAGTGATAGGGCAAAGAAGAAATGTGAGAATCTGAATGTTCAGCAGAAACTTGAACTAATAAGGGAGGTGGAGTCTAGCATGTGGGTGATTGTGTGAAGAGTACGGTGTAGGCCTCCACCATCTACAACTCCACCCATCCACTTCTATTGAACATCTACTGCTACTGAACCATCTACATCTACTAAACCACCTATGTCTACTCTACTATCTACATCTCCCCTACCATCAGTAATGTTGCTTCTAAAGCTTTGCAACTTCTCCGACTCAGAATAAAAGTTATTTTGAGTTGCCACTAGACGAAACGGAATTATTGTAGTTCAAGCTCATCTATCCACCAGAAGAGGCAAGAAAAATTACTGTACTATACTGTACTTTTAACTCTTATTTCCATGTATGTATATACTGTACTGTATTATGGTTCATTCTATGTCCAGTAATGCCAATGATGCAGGGGATCTAGTCTGCTGAACTGGGTACTTTAGTGCAACAGATCTTTTATTAAGCAGACACCCCCTTACCCCTATTAGTCCATTACACTGAGGTATCACTGTCTTTTTAAACTTTCATATGAGCAGTGTAAGAGTGGCAAACAAGAGGAATGAATTGACCAATGACACAGTGAAAGCAATCTTTAAATGTCAAAGCCATCTTTAAACAAAGCTTAAAAAATGTATATAGTGCTCAATCATGCTAATTTGGTAGGTGACAGGACCAAGAGATAAGTGTCTGTAGGGAAAGGGGGGGGGGCAAACTCAAATAGGTAAATACAAATAGGTGATTACATATGTGAAATTATGGAGTTTGGCAGGGAAATGGTGGGTGCACATGCACATGCTTTTGTTAGTCACTAAAAAAAAAAAAAAAATGATTGAAGTATCAATAAAAGTTTACTACAGTCTAATCTCATTAACCCAAACTTCTTCAGGCTGAGGGCGGTCTGCCATTGCCAAATATTTGGGTTAAACACTTAGCAAAACTCACCCCAATACACAAATTATTTTTATTAGTTTTTCTCAGCCATTTTTTATTCAATGCATTCATATATTCTGTAAGTTCATTTTATGCATGTGTGGAGAGTATGTTTGTTTGACAAATAGTGGGAGAGAACTGTAACTTATAGTAATAACAATTGTGTTAAAGCCAGAATATATAATTACTGTAATGTGCAGTGCAAGGAGTGATTCAGTGCACACTAAAACCTAGGTTAAGTTATCAACTGCTCAGATGCAGACCATGTATTTACTGTAATTTAAATGATACATTACATGGACTAGATCATAAAAATCAGCCTTAAAGCATGGGGAGATATTTTTTGAGAGGCATCCAATGCAGTTATTGGAAGTAGTCATCTGCAGTCAGCTAACAATACATAGTACAGTGGAACCTCTGCTTACGAGTTTAATCCGTTCCGTAACCTAGCTCGTAACCTGATCTGCTCGTATGCCGAGTCAATTTTCCTCATTTAAATTAATTGAAATGCCATTAATCCGTTCCAGCAGAATTCCTGCTTTCAGGAGGCAGGACAAAATACTTCAATATTTTGCTATCAACTCTACAGCTTATTTATCTATCACAATTCATCTAATATGGCATAATAAACAATATAAATAACATAGAAACCTGATATATACTCAAGAATGAATAAAATATGTCATTATGTAACATATGGTGGCGGCCATTCTGGCTCCCGCTCTGAAAACATCTTCCCATGCTTCCCCTTCTGAGGTGTTGTTATAAGAGAAAATGGAGTGTTTGTGAGGCTCACTTATTATAGTATTATAATTATTATAGTATTATAATTATTATAGTATTATATTATTATAATGGGGAAGTGCTAAACCACTAGGATTATACAGCACCTGTGGGGGGGAGGGGATGGAAGGTATTCAGGCTTAATTTAGGGAACTGGAGCAGATATAATTCCCTAGATCAAGAGTCCCTCACCAGCATCAAGGAACATCCCTTGAGGGGGAAGCTCGCAACCTGAATTTTGGCTCGAATCAAGGAGCAAAAAATCGACCGAGCAACAGCTCGTATCCTGAAAAACTCGCATGGTGGGGCACTCGTAAGCAGAGGTTCCACTGTATTTCCTTTTCCAGCTATTTTGATACAAGCCATTTTTTATTTATATATGGTAAGGGATACAAAAAAATTAATGAAAAAACTAATTTATTATAAAATCAAACTTTAAAGCATGGGGAATTTGTATTTATAATGTATCCGATGTGATCATCAGCAAGCATTGTCTGAAGATGGTTAAAACAAGTTTTGCACCAGAAATCAGTATAGCTCAGCAAGTGTGTATGTGGTTTAAATAATGTGCAATGATATAAATAAAAGCACTGATTGGGTACTTGCCAGTTCCTGGATATCTTATAAAAGTGAAATAAGGTGTTCTGGATTCATCTTGCAGAAAAAATAATTTTTCCTTTTTTTTTTTTGTATGGGTTTGGTTAAAAGTGAAAATTATGGCTTACCCATTTTGAAGCATTTAGTGCAAGTTATCAAATATTTGGCTTAACTGTGTTCGGGTTAAGAGGATTAGACTGTAACACCTTTGATGAGTATGCTACATGAATTCAAGAGGTGACACACCTACAATCATAAGCAAATTTCCAACAACATTTTCATGACAAGTAGGCAAGGAACGTATTGAATACTCTAGTGGGGAAAAATATCACCTGAAGCATCTTCAGGCTAAAGTTGCACCAGAAAAGTCACACCATATACAAAACACACTTTGGGGATAAGAACAACTTCTTAACCAAATATAACATAAATGTATACAAAATATAATTAAACATTCACTCGGTAGTAAAATTTAAATACAGTACAACAGTTATAATAAATAAACTAATAAATTCCTAATAATGCCACCTTTGAAGGTAAAGACTTACACAGCACAAGTGGAATGTGTAAAAAAAAAAAAAAAAAAATACTATAGATAAAAAATTACTGCTGCTGTGTATCGATTCAATCAAATAAGAGATACCAAAAAAAAAATATATAGTATAACATTCTGTAGATCAATTCAACACACTGCAGGCAAACACACTAGTATATCTGTATCCTGGTAAATATTCCTGATATTAGGAATCATAAGAAAGAAACTGATAGCACTTTTCAAAAAAAAAAAATGATTAAAGTGAATAGTAAAAAAAGAAAATGAAGTAGCCATTAGTAAAAAGTGGGCAGACACCTTGGTGCAAGAGAGAGGAACTAAATATCTGACATTCACACACTGTGAAAAACAAAGATCTATATATAAATATCAAAATATGTTGAATATAATGTTATTAAACATATTAAAATGTTCACTCACCAGAAAAAATAATCTTCATAAAAGAGCCAATCTACAAATATATTACAACTGGAAAAACATTCTCATATATAGATTAAAATATATTCACACACAAAAAACCTATCTAGGAATTATTGAAAAACTTAAATCACATATTTACTGTCAACTGTTTGCCAATTAAAGGTATTGGAATTGCAAGTATATAAAGAGATGCAACATAGGTTTCTGTTTCTACATTAACCATCCCTTTCCATCACTATCAATTCTTTAATGTATTAAAATGCTTTTACAAGTTTTCTCCCAATCCGAATTAACTGCGCAATACTGATCCTGCACGAGTCAATACAGTATCAAGATTACAAGGGCTAATAACCAATGTACAAGACAAATAGATCAAGATAGAATTACACTGTATCCAAATTGCATTTTAGTGCAATTTTGAGTACGTTATCCATATTTTGGCGTAATTTAAATATGTTCACTGCACTTTTATCAATATCTGGAATCACATCACAGATTTTCTAGTAAAGTAGAAATGCTTTTAACATTTTATAGCAAGTCTAAAAAAAAAAATAAGGCTAATAAAGCTTAATATAATGAAAAAGGCATAAGAGAAAGAGAAGCAGCTTTGAGCCACCTTTGCAATTTACATAATACAGATATAAAGAAAATTGTATTTATATACATTGTCTATTTTAAGAAAATGCCTTTCAGGGTTTTCCCAAATTAATGTCTGAATTATATTTTCCAATTCAGATAAAAAGTAAAGATAATTTTCATTTGTCAAAAATGCTGCTAGAAGATTTTAGCACACTGTTAAAAAAAAAAATGAAGTTGGTAACTAATGAATAAGACTTTATTCTTTTGAACCAATACAAATTTGAAACACACACAAATGCAATAATATAATACAGGAATATAAAATAATAAGACTCATAACTGTGTGATAAGGTGCCATTTTAGACTTCAAAGAAGGAAAGTACAGTGTATTTCTATCAACATTTTTAACTGCACGTCTCAAAGCCCATAATGATAACTCACTACACTGATTCAGAGTCTATGTAAAGCATTTAGTGCTACACTGCTGCTGTAGTGCCATTGGCTGTTAATGTGGGAGCAGAAATATTCTTGATGTCGGGAGTTGTTGGTGGGAGGTCAGATGCCTGGCGCGTGTGTGTGGACCCAGGAACTAGCGCTGAGGTAGTGGAGGATGAGCGAGAGTGAGAGGGAGAGGAAGCTGAAGGACTCACAGGTGTCTGTACTGAAGGAGCTGGGGGAAGCTTGGTTTCACTACGAGTTGGGGCAGACCCATGCCGGATCTGTAAAGAAGAAATTTATCTTGATTAGCAAAATCTGAGTTCAAAAAGAGGAAGGGGAAAACTAAGGCAGGATAGGTCCTATTCCTTGGATTATTATAATTAAAACTAAGCACTAAACATATCTTATGGTGCTACAGTGATATGCATTCAGTGCCATACCTCAGCCACATACCTCCACCCACACCAACTGTTCATTCAACCCCTCCCCATGGCCACACCCTCACTGTACACCCAGCAACAACTCTTCCCTGCCCACAACCCCCACCCATACCACCTGCCCCTATAAATCCCCCATGGTTACATACCTTCACCATACCATGCCTCTAACTCCTTCCTGACTCTCCCACCCATACCTCCTTCCCCTATAATTTCCCCATGGCCACATAACCTTCACACACACACCATTCCAACCAGCAATCTCCACCAACACAACTCCCCCACAGTCGCATACCTTCACCCACACCATCCCAACCAACAACCTACCCTCACACAATCTGCCCATACATTTTCCTCCATGGTCACATGCTCACACCTATACCATTCCCACACGGCCACATTCCTCGCCTGCACACTTACCTGACCTTTCACCCTAGCATGCCATCCACATACCTAATCACTTACTTACCCACCATGCTCATTGCCACCAATTGAACAATCATCCATCATCCAATCACCATCCACACCAGGCCACTGACAAGCACACTTTTCACCCAAACCACTCCCCCACAGCTGCTAGCCCTCACAGCCCCTCTCCCACACCTTAACAATGTTTTTACATCCCACACACCCCAACATGCCATCTACACTCCTTGTCATGTAGCCACCAACCACCCTAATTACTGCACATCTGCTCAGTCACCCATCATCCACACTACCACCCACATTGGGCCACTGACACTGCCACCCACATGATCATCACACCACCTTGTTGCTTCCAGCCTCCATCCCTACACCCATCCAATACCTAACATCATAAGTATGTATGTAAACGAAAAATGACATATATGGAGTTTACTACTTTCTGCAGTTTTGGCATCCATGTAGGATCTTGGACGTGCTCCCTGTGGATACACAGGGACTACTGTATAAGCAAAAATTAAAACTCGCTGAAAATAAGGCCTTACTAAGTTGGATTTGTATTTCATAGGAACCTGATGTTAATCCAGTATGGATATCTAAAACCAGGAAATATAAAAATAATAACAGTAATAAGCAAAAACTTATTTGTAGAATTTAGTCAAAAAGACTAAAGCTAACAGTTCATTGAGTACATGCTGCAATTGGAATATACAAAGGTTATTTAAGAGTAAGGAAAGAATTAGCATCAAAACTAATACAGGGTTTACTGAGAAAAGATAACATGATGTAACATCATAAAGCTAGAAAACGATTTAAAGAACGAGTCCTTATACTATGTTTAGAAGAGTTCATGACACATAAAATATGACTAAAATCAGGATGATGTTTCAGCCTGACTGAGACTATCATAAAGTTATGAATGATAAAGAAAAAAGTAAAAAAAAAAAAAAAAAATCATGCCAAGTCATGTCATCCATGTTCTGAAGACTTGAGTATTTGACAATATAATGAAAGAGGAGAGCATCTACAAATAAAAAGTCATACAATAACAGCAGGTGGTTCAAAGTGCTGTATTCTCAAATTCAGTTTTTTAAACGTGACAACACAAACCTGCATATGATAGCGGTATATGTTTTCAGTACTCTCTAGAACACCTGCTGTAAGATCTAGTGTGCGCCCCTTGATGCCTGGAGGTGGTGCAGGAGAAAACCAGTTATAGACAGATCCTACTATTGGCACATGACGCAGGATGCCTTCTTGCCACAGTCTTTCCTCATTCTCACGCTTCAGGTCTTCTGTTGCTGCCTCAATACCTGCAACGAATTCATAAATTTTATTGCTTGTATTGAAACTGACACCAAGCTACAGTGAAACTTTGCTATTCAGGATTAAATTTCTGGAAGCACCACAAACACAAACTCCATGAAGACACCAGTGACCAGTCTACTACATAATTTTTATAAGAAAAATTTATCTTGCACAATTTATAAATCATTATTCTGTAACACAAACAGTATTGGTCAGAATCCTACATGTCATGACTTATGAAAATATGATGGAGGTGAAGCATATAGCATGGTGGTGCATGGCTTATGATGACATGGATAAGAGATCTAACTCTAAAACAGAGAGAAAAAAAAAAAAAAAAACCCACTGTCATCTACATTGAACATCTGAAGCACACAGGCCCTTTCTTCAAATATTTCAAGTAAAATACAATGCTGCACTTACTAATTTGTGGCTCTGTTGTATTATTATCATGCAATACTAAATAGAATTATTTATAAGCCAGAATGGTACACACCTTTTCGGACAATGTCCGTCATTTGGTCAAGGAATCTAGATGATGTTTCAATTTCTCTTCCTGTAGTAATGACTAAGGAGAGGAGCTCTGACAGATCAGTATCAGCTGTCACCATCCCAAACCTGACACAGTTCAGTCCATCACTCCCTTCACCTGTGATAAGTAATGGGATAATATCTGATATTACTTTTGCATTACATTGTGCAATGGAAAATTCACAAGCAATATATATGAGTGAATGTAAGAATTATAAGGGAATAAGCCTATTAACTCTAACTGTCCAGACCCCTGATCTGAAAAGTGTCCACAGGTCCAAGAACTTTAAAAAAAAAAAAAAAAAATTTTACATTAAGAGTATATTATTTTGTAGGTAATGAAACAAAACAGTCAATAACTGGCTGACGGCAAAATCGGTGACTGCCATGCACTCCATATTGTTTTTTTAGTTTTTAGATACATTTTTCTAATATTTTTTTTCAAGTAGCTTTTGTGGCCTGTGAGACCAATATAATGCATAACGTATATACAGTGGACCTTCGGTTATCAGCCGTTCTGCTTATCGGCCAACTCAGTTATTGGCCCTTTTTTGGGCCGAAATTTGCTTCCAGTTATCGGCCGTATTGGACGCGTACACCCGCCAGCTGCTCGTGCGTTCCTGAGTGAGTGTGGCTGTGTCTCTGGGCGAGTGAGGAAGCTTCTGCTCATTCATCCAAACATTTCGCTATAATCCATTGTTTTTGGTGGTTATTGATTAAGTGCAACTGCGAAATAAGTAACCATGGCCCCAAAGAAATTTTCCTAGTAAAGTTCCTTTGGCAAAGAAAGTGAGAAACATGATAGAATTCAAGGCAGGCAGGCATAGAGGCAAGGAGTGTAGCAGGCATGCAGGGAGTGTAGCAGGCATGCAGGGAGTGTAGCAGGCATGCAGGGAGTGTAGCAGACATGTAGGGAGTGTAGCAGGAAGGCACAGAGTGTAGCAGGAAGGCACAGAGTGTAGCAGGGAGTGTAGCAGGCAGGCAGTGAGTGTAGCAGGCAGGGAAGGAGTGTAGCAGGCAGGGAAGGAGTGTAGCAGGCAGGGAGGGAGTGTAGCAGGCAGGGAGGGAGTGTAGCAGGCAGGGAGGGAGTGTAGCAGGAAGGCAGGGAGTGTAGCAGGAAGGCAGGGAGTGTAGCAGGAAGGCAGGGAGTGTAGCAGGAAGGCAGGGAGTGTAGCAGGAAGGCAGGGAGTGTAGCAGGAAGGCAGGGAGTGTAGCAGGAAGGCAGGGAGTGTAGCAGGAAGGCAGGGAGTGTAGCAGGAAGGCAGGGAGTGTAGCAGGAAGGCAGGGAGTGTAGCAGACATGCAGGGAGTGTAGCAGACATGCAGGGAGTGTAGCAGAAAGGCAGGGAGTGTAGCAGGAAGGCAGGGAGTGTAGCAGACATGCAGGGAGTGTAGCAGGCATGCAGGGAGTGTAGCAGGCATGCAGGAGTGTGGCAGGCATGCAGGGAGTGTGGCAGGCATGCAGGGAGTGTGGCAGGCATGCAGGGAGTGTAGCAGGCATGCAGGGAGTGTAGCAGGCATGCAGGGAGTGTAGCAGGCAGGCAGGGAGTGTAGCAGGCAGGCAGGGAGTGTGGCAGGAAGTCAGGAGTGTAGGAGGAAGGCAGGGAGTGTAGCAGGAAGGGAGTGTAGCAGGCAGGGAGGGAGTGTAGCAGGCATGCAGGGAGTGTAGCAGGAAGGCAGGGAGTGTAGCAGGCATGCAGGGAGTGTAGCAGGAAGGCAGGGAGTGTAGCAGGAAGGCAGGGAGTGTAGCAGGAAGGCAGGGAGTGTAGCAGGCAGGCATAGAGGCAAGGAGTGTATCAGGCATACAAGGAGTGTAGCAGGCATGCAGGGAGTGTAGCAGGCATGCAGGGAGTGTAGCAGGCATGCAGGGAGTGTAGCAGGAAGGCAGGGAGTGTAGCAGGCATGCCGGGAGTGTAGCAGGCATGCAGGGAGTGTAGCAGGCATGCAGGGAGTGTAGCAGGCATGCAGGGAGTGTAGCAGGCATGCAGGAGTGTAGCAGGCATGCAGGGAGTGTAGCAGGCATGCAGGGAGTGTAGCAGGCATGCAGAGAGTGTAGCAGGCATGCAGGGAGTGTAGCAGGCATGCAGGGAGTGTAGCAGGCATGCAGGGAGTGTAGCAGGCATGCAGGGAGTGTAGCAGGCATGCAGGGAGTGTAGCAGGCATGCAGGGAGTGTAGCAGGCATGCAGGGAGTGTAGCAGGCATGCAGGGAGTGTAGCAGGCATGCAGGGAGTGTAGCAGGCATGCAGGGAGTGTAGCAGGCATGCAGGGAGTGTAGCAGGCATGCAGGGAGTGTAGCAGGCATCCAGGGAGTGTAGCAGGAAGGCAGGGAGTGGGATTCCCCTTTGTAGAGGCTGAAGAATTCCTCCCCCAACAAGTGTTTAATTGTGATGAAACAGGCCTGTTTTGGAAGAAAATGCCCAACTGGACCTTTATTACTCATTACCTCATTACCCAATCTTCCAAGGTTCTTGAATGGATCTTACTGATGCATGCAGTCTATTATCCATCCCAACTGTAGCAACTTCGCCACTTTCACTGTCTGTTGCTGGTGTAGGGCCATGAGATGTACTCCAGGATGTACTCTGTCCCCTTGGAACAGCATATGGCATATCACTAGACTGCATGTGGCATCGTATTAATCAATGCTTCACGGGTGATTATTCTTTCTTGCTGTCACTACTCAAATGGTTATCGATAGCAAGGAAATCAAAATCAACATCACTGTCATCAACATTACTCACATCCGAGCCCTGGCCATAGGATAATACAAGCTTATGCTTACAGTGTTGTAAAACTGACCTGAACCAAACGGATCGACCCCAGAGGTGGATGGTTGAGGGTCGTTGGGGTTTTCAACAATATTTCCATCATCCTGAGTGTTGCTTTTAGTCACTAATTGTTCAAAACCATAGAATTCATCTTCAACCCCACCTTCATCACTATTAGAACTTGCCTGGGAGTGAAGTTTTTGCAACCATGAGGCATGGTGAACAATGAATGGGTACTGAGATGGCATTCCCACAATGCAATGCGGGCACCCCAATATTTTGTTTACTGTGCACACTGACCACGCAGACCCATTCTCCTAGATGTAGGCTTACCAGCTTTCTCGCACTAAATTTGAAGCCGCTAGAATTCTGGCATAGTACTATGGCATGGACACTTACTTCAAACCCGTTGTACTACGGCACAGATGGTGAAGTGGTCAAGGATACTGAGTAAATTGTATGATAGAATTATTATGGAAAGGGTTGGGGTAAGACAAATTAGGCTTCCAGAGGAACAGGAAGGATTGAGGAAGGGTTGAGGATTTGTAGACTAAATGTTTATGCTGTAGCATAAAAATGGGCAATACTTAAATAAGGATAAAAAGCTGTTTGTTCATACCCATATTTATGAATTCCTTAACCACAATAAAAATTCAAGTAAAACTGTCAGGGTAAAACCTGCGGACAGCACTGCTTCCAGTAGAGCCACCTAGATGTAGGTGCCTGCAAATTTACCGCCAGCAGGTGGGAGTACAACTTTATTACTCTATACTGAGAGTAACCCAACACTAAAGTGCATCGTCAATCAAAACTTTGCCTTACTAACATTGGAAATGATGTTAGGCTTTGTATACGATATTGAGCTACGATGAAGCAGAGATACCTCAAATGGTTAAGATACTGCCATGGTGCAAAGCAGTGGCAGCACCAGTAACCCACTTCTGGCAAGACATTGATTGAATGCATAATGGTAAAGGTTTTCTTCTTTGGGTCACCCTGCCTTGGCAGGAGATGACTATCGAAGTAAAATATAAAAACTGTACTCACCTAGTTGTACTCACCTAGTAGTGGTTGCAGGGGTCGAGTCAAAGCTCCTGGCCCCGCCTCTTCACTGGCCGCTACTGGGTCACTCTCCCTGCGCCATGAGCTTTATCATACCTCTGCTTAAAGCTATGTATAGAGCCTGCCTCCACTACATCGCTTCCTAAACTATTCCACTTCCCGACCACTCTGTGACTGAAGAAATACTTCCTAACATCTCTGTGATTCATCTGAGTCTTCAACTTCCATCTGTGTCTCCTTGTTGTTGTGTCCCATCTCTGGAACATTCTGTCTCTGTCCACTTTGTCAATTCCTCTCAGTATCTTATATGTTGTTATCATGTCCCCCCTATCTCTCCTGTCCTCCAGTGTCGTCAGGTCGATTTCCCTTAACCTCTCCTCGTAGGACATACCCCTTAGCTCCGAGACTAGTCTTGTTGCAAACCTTTGCACTTTCTCGAGCTTCTTCACATGCTTGTCTAGGTGTGGGTTCCAAACTGGTGCTGCATACTCCAGTATGGGCCTAACGTACACAGTGTACAGGGTCCTGAACGATTCTTTATTAAGATGTCGGAATACTGTTCTTAGGTTTGCTAGGCGCCCATATGCTGCAGCAGTTATTTGGTTGATGTGCGCCTCAGGAGATGTTCCTGGTGTTATACTCACCCCAAGATCTTTTTCCTTGATTGAGGTTTGCAGTCTCTGGCCCCCTAGGCTGTGCTCCGTCTGCGGTCTTCTTTGCCCTTCCCCAATCTTCATGACTTTGCACTTGGTGGGGTTGAACTCCAGGAGCCAGTTTCTGGACCAGGCTTGCAGCCTGTCCAGATCCCTTTGTAGTTCTGCCTGGTCCTCGTCCGATTGAATTCTTCTCATCAACTTCACATCATCTGCAAACAGGGACACTTCGGAGTCTATTCCTTCCGTCATGTCGTTCACAAATACCAGAAACAGCACTGGTCCCAGGACTGACCCCTGTGGAACCCCGCTCGTCACCGGCGCCCACTCTGACACCTCGCCACGTACCATGACTCGCTGCTGTCTTCCTGACAGGTATTCCCTGATCCAATGTAGTGCCTTCCCTGTTACCCCTGCCTGTGTGCACACATGCATGCACAAATAGGCAAGTGTACACAGTGGGAATACCAGCCTGTTGCCTTAGTTCCTTGCAACACATAAGGTGAAGAAAAAAAAAATGAGGCTGGTAATTCCAGATCACAGGTTGAAAATCCTGATCACTTCTTTAAATTGTTACATTCATTCATTAAATTTTTTAGTGCATACAGTACTGTTTAATATTTTGATCAACGTACCTAAGGAGTTACTAAAGATATGTGAACAAACACAAAGGACATTTTATAATGGAAAATATTTGGTCCTGGAACCTTATTCACAAGGTCCCAGGACCAAAACATTTCCATAATAAAATATCTAGTTTTTGTTAACGTGTCTTTGACCACAACATATCAGTATCACATAACAGGTTTTCACCTTACCTAAGGAGAAAGCAGAGTCAGTGGCCTTGAGCTGAGACACTAAATGAACATTCAGGGCATTAATATCATCTTTAGTAGTCTCTAACACCGGGTTTTGATCAAGCCACAAGTCAGCAATGTAACGGACTCCTCCAAGGCCAGCCCAACCAGGTATTTCAACTAACTGAAGGTTATTTGCAGACGATACTAATTCAGTGAATGTTTTCCGCTGCTCTACTGTTGCATTCAAGATATCCTGTAATAAGAAGAAATTACAGTATATTATTAACTTCTTATTGTAATTATGAGGATATATTGTACCTGAAATCATTACTTCCCTTCACCCTACAAAAAAAATACATATATATATACCATATATAGTAAGTGCTAATAGCCAAAGCAGGTAAAAGAGTAAGGATGAATCAACAAATATATATTTTTTAACACACTGGACGTCTCCCATCAAGGTAGGGCGACCCAAAAATAGAGGAAACACATTTACCATCATCCATTCAATCACTGTCTTTCCAGACAAGTGCTGATACCACAACTGCAACATCCCCACCCTGCCTTTAGAGTGCAGGCATTTTATTTCCCCACCTCCAGAACTCAAGTCCAGCTAACAGGTTTCCCCTCAATCTCTTCAAATATTTTACCCTGCTTACAGTCCAACAGCATGTTAAGTCATAAAAACTACTTTCCTCCACTCAGTCCGATCTAACATGTTCATACAAACTTTTTGGATGTTCAAGTCCCTAGCACTCAAAACCTTTATCCTCCCTTCAACCCTTCAAAAGAACAAAGAGGCAGAGCACCATGACTTGAGAAAGACACTTAAGGCGATGTTTCAGTTTGACTTGGACCATTAACCCTTTCAGGGTCCAAGGGGGGTCTCCGAATCTCGTTCTCAGGGTCCATGAATTTCTAAAAAAAAAAAAATTATTTTTTTCTTATGAAATGATAGAGTTTTTTTTTCTAAATCTAATAGGCTAAAAAATACATTTTTGCGATCAATACTCACCGAGATATAGAGATTTGAAGTTGGCGAAAATGGAGCCGGTGTCGGCAACATCGCCGACTGCCGGTCACCCGGTAATATTTTTTTTTCTTTCTTGGACTTCTTTTCTGATCGAATTTTGTTTTTTTTGTTGCAAATAACTTTTATGGCCTGTGAGACCAATATAAGTGCTGTTTTTCAAATATTCACTCGCTATTTATTACACAATATTCACATGAAGTTTCTTTCACTAATTTGTTTACACAATGTATTTACAAATTTTTACAATAACAAATATTAGTTATTTATATTGTTCAATCATATATATACATACATAGAGTCACTGGACATGTTTCTAGAAGTTCTGCAGCCTGTG
>WNWK01016972.1:0-40000 GCA_009830355.1 Cherax destructor
ACATCTGGGATAGACAATGCCCGAGAAGGGAGAGATATAAAGAACAGAGTATACCACTTATTCAAGTGGATACGTACTGTGGTGTAATGTAAGGAAGAAGGAACATAGAGCTGACGGTATGGAACACCAGTGTGTATAAGAAGAGCACTTTCGTTAAAGGTTCCATCGGAAAAAGGATCCGATGAATATAACAAAGCCTGAAAAGGGCCTGATAACAGTGGATTGTAATCTGGGTTCTTGCAAACAGACCCCAACAGGGGAAAACTGGGAGAGCAACACCTGAAGTTCACCCCGGTTACCCTTGAGGCCTCGGATATTCCACTGCAAATAAGCCATGATTTATGGAAAGAAAGATATAAGTCGAAGAGAGAGGAATCTATGGACTAGGGTTAGAAAAGTCCACATGTGGAGGCAGCGGAAGATCTGTAATCAGAGGAGGAGGAGGGCGTTGTGAAGGAAGGAGGGGTGTAGACGAAGAAGAGAGAGGAGGAGGAACCTCAGGTGGAGCGGTGTCCATCATCGTTCCAGTCTCGGAAATATATTCTGCGATAGCTTCCAGTGTTTCGGAAGACAAAGATGCAGAATGTGAGACGACATTAGAAATGGAAGGAGAGTGAGCAACTATTGGGGAGTCTATAGACTGTACTAAGGTAGAAGGCGAGAAGATGGAAGAGGAAACTTTCGGAGGGGCTTGGGAGGGGACAGGGGATGAAGATAGTGAACGAGGAAGAGGATGAACCTCCATACACTTTACAGAACTAGTCGGAGGCGAAGAACCCGGCAATGGGGATTTTTTGCCGGACTTATGAGAAGAAGGTGGGCGCTGAGGTTTAATTGAAGGACGAGGATGTGTAGACTCAGAACTGTGCGAGTGAGTAGAGGAAGGAGTGTGGACAGTATGGGATGCCGAGGTAAGGACCTCAGAGCCCAGAACATCGAAAGGATTCGAGGCAGGGGTGACTGAGGATGAGGCGACCACAGAGGAAGCCGGGGAAGTTGGGACCCCAGGAGCGGGGCGACGTTTAGCAATGCGAGAATAGGAAATACGGGGAAGTCTCCCTTGAAGGCGTAGATGAGAGACGGCCATAGCATATGAGAAGCCTTCCGCCTCTTTGAGACAACGAATTTCCCGCTCATTCAGGTAAACCTGACAACGGTGAGAGTACGATGGATGTGCCTCATGACAGTTAAGGCAAGAGGGAGGTAGAGTACAAGAACAACTGGCATGGTCGTCGGCACCACAGACTGGGCATTCGGCCATGGACCTGCAATATTTCGCTGGATGACCAAAACGCCAGCAGTTTCTACATTGTTGCGGTGTAGGGGTCACCTTTCAGACTTGTAAACATTGACCTGCAATGTAAACCGAAGGTGGTAGTTCACGGCAGTCAAATGTTAAACGAGCTATATTGCAAGGATAACGTCTTCGCTTATTGGCTGGGAGGAGAAAAGTGTCAACTTTAAGGATAGGGAGTTCTTGGAGCTCAAGCTGCTCCAAAATGTCATCACCACATGTCTGGAAATTCCGTTGGACAATGGTGTGGGGTAAAATGACAGTACCACTACAAGAATTAAGAGAATATTGCTTGTCAATAGTGATAGGAATAGTATCTATGGTCGTAAGAAGAGAAAGATTGCGAGCTTGGCCAGCATTCTGGACCGTGATGATGCGAGTGCCACTCTTGAGAGCATGAAATGAGATAAATTTACCTACATGGCGTAGAAGAGCTTTACCAATACTATGATCGGAAAGATAGGTAGTTGGAGTAGTCGGTCTTAGAGTAAAAAACTTTGTCCATTGAGTATTGTGAAACAAAGCGTTTAAGGGTAGTGCGTGACGTGTTGGTCGTTTCTGAGATGAACGAGAAGGAAGTGTCGAATCGTCATGTAAGGGTCTTGGTCGTTTGGATGAGGGACCGGGGGTGGTCCGATGGGTGACGGGCGAGCGATCCGAAAATTACCGCACCGTCGAGGGAGAAGCCGGAATCACGGTCAGAGAAAAGCGAAGGTCAGATGTGTCAAAAGGGCCGGTAGGAACCCCGGTACCTGAAGCTGGTGACGAACTGGCACCGGAAATCCGCCACAAAGCATACCTCCTTCAGTCACCACCCCTGGAATCCGAACGGTGGCCTCCAGAGATACACCCGTCGCCCGAAAGATACCCAAAGCCACCCCCAGGAGACCGGAGAGGGAGGGGCATCCCCAGGCAATCCAGATTCCACGGCAAACTACACCACCGCCAAGAACCTCAATGGAAAGGGGAAGACCACGGTACCCTTCCCCCTACCAAGGAACTAGAATGCCTGTGGAGGGAAGCTCCCAGGAGAAAAATGGGAAGGAAATAAGGGAGGATGAGGATGAGGAGGAAAGAGAAAAGGGAGGATGGGGAAGATGGGAAAGGGAAGGGGGGATTGGGGGGTAATTAGGTTCGGTCTGAGAAAGAAGACCAAGAGGTCCAACTCCTCAGACCGATAGCCTCTTTACCACGACAAGGAGCCCCCCTTAAAGAGGAAACTCAGGTAAAGCTTTATGATGCAGACGTTAGAGAAGCTTAATGATGCTCGCAGTAGGTAAAGCTTCGTGACGCAAGCTCATTGAAAAGCTCCGTTCTCCAAGACACAACGTTCTTCTGTTCGTTTCCTCATCCTCGTATCCTACACAAACACAGACGTACATAAGAACATAAGAAAAAAGGAAATCTGCAGCAGGCCTACTAACCCATGCGAGGCAGGTCCATCATTCCCTGGCTTAGACCCGACCACCTGGAGTTAACCCTCTCCAGGTAAACTCCAGGTAGTCAGGTCACTTCCACTTAAGGAATTAGTATGGCAACTGACCTAGTAGCACAAGCTAGTCAGGTCCAACTCTCACCCACCCACACCCACTCATGTATTTATCTAACCTATTTTTAAAACTACACAACGTCTTAGCTTCTATGACGGTACTCGGGAGTTTGTTCCACTCATCCACAACTCTATTACCAAACAAGTGCTTTCTTTATCCTTCCCGAATCTGAACTTTTTCAACTTGAAACAATTGCTGCGAGTCCTGTCTTGGTTGGATATTTTCAGCACGCTATTTACATTCCCTTTATTTATTCCTGTTTTCCATTTATACACCTCAATTATATCCCCCTCCCCGATAATTCTACGCCTTTCTAGAGAGTGCAGATTCAAGGCCCTCAGTCTACCCTCATAGGGAAGATTTCTGATACATGGGATCAACTTTGTCATCCTCCTCTGTACGTTTTCCAGTGCATTTATATCCATTCTGTAATACGGTGACCAGAACTGTGCAGCATAATCTAAATGAGGCCTAACCAAAGATATAAAGAGTTGAAGAACAACCTGAAGACTTCAATTATTTATACTTCTTGATATGAAGCCAAGGATTATGTTTGCGTTATTGCGAACACTTATGCACTGTTGTCTTGGTTTCAGATTACTACTAACCAGAACTCCTAAATCCTTCTCGCAATCACAAGTATTAAGATCTACATTATTCAGTTTATATGTGGCATGGTTATTGTCCTGCCCAACATTTAGAACTTTGCATTGGAGACTTGTCTAGGACTTTAAACTGATAGATTATAGAGGTATGGGTGTTTGTGGGAAACAATCAGGCTGTAGTATTAGGCCTGGAAACAGCAGACATTACCAGGATACCTCAGGGATATGTTTAAAAGACAATGTTCAAAATAAAGTTGCTAGTAAAGGCAAAGCAATTGATCAACAAACAAAGAGAGAGAGAGGGCAATGAGTGACTAGCTCCCTTAAGGTTTACTATACAAATAGTAGAAGTCAAAGAAATAAGATAGATGAGCTAAGATTACTTGCAAGTGGAGGTAATATAGATATTATTTCTATAACACAGAACTGGTTCAACATGAAAGATAGATAAATGCCTTCCGAGTGCAACATACAGGGTTATAAACTATTCCACACTGATAGGGTCAACACGAAGGGTGGTGGAGTGGCGATGTTTGTCAGAGATAATTTAAATTGTTGTGTTAGACAAGATATAAGATTAGAAACATCGGACACAGAATCTGTTTGGCTACAGTTTCTTGATGGTCGTGAAAAATTAGTTTTGGGTGTGATTTACAGGCACCCAAGCCTGGATAGGGAGCGCAGTAAGCTGCTATGGGACGAAATTCATAAGGCGTCTAGATATGAAAATGTTGAGTTAATGGTAGATTTTAACTTTAGACAAATTGATTGGAACAATGTGACAGGTAATATTGAGTTTAGTGACTTTCTTGATACGGTTCAGGGTTGTTTTTTAAAACAGTTTGTGACAGAACCAACTAGAGGTAGCAACTTGCTTGATTTGGTTCTTGCCAACAAAAAATCACTAATTAATAATCTTGAGGTTAATGAAGAGCTTGGGGAAAGCGATCACAAATCACTTAGTTCCAATATATCATGGAATTACCCAGGTAACTGCAATCAAGTCCCTGTTCCAGACTTTCGCTTAGCCGACTTCATGGGGCTGATAAATTACCTAGGTGGTCTAAATTGGGATGAACTGACTATGGGTCAGGTAGGTGGTTTTGTTTGCCAATATGACGTTTTCCAGAGCGAAGTTCTAGCTGCCCAGACAACTTTTGTTCAGAGTAGGGAAATTAGATCTAACAAAAATGATCCTAAATGGATGAACAATATATTAAAACATCTCATTCGTCAAAAGAGAGGCATATATAAGCTTATCAAAAGAGGGGATGAACAGATAAGAAATCAATATTTTCAATTAAAGAAAGAAATAAAAAAAAGGAATAAGCAAAAAGGGATTATGAAGCTAAGGTCGCAAGGGATTCGAAGACAAACCCAAAACGGTTCTTTCAGTTATACAAAAGTAAGATTAGGGACAAGATAGGCCTACTTAATAAGAGTAACTCAGGACAGATCACGGACAGTGATAAGGATATGTGTGAAATTTTCAATACTTACTTCCTCTCAGTTTTTACTCAGGAAGATACTAGCGGAATTCCAGAAATAATAAATTATGTTGAACAGGAAGATAATAGACTATGCTCGATTGGGGTAACTAGTGACATGGTCCTCAGACAAATAGACAAATTGAAACCAAACAAATCCCCAGGCCCTGACGAACTGTTTGCAAGAGCTTTAAAGGAATGTAAAGAGGAACTTAGCAAACCTTTGGTAAATCTTTTCAATATATCACTACAAACTGGCATAGTGCCAGGCAAGTGGAAAAGGGCAAATGTAATACCTATTTACAAGGCAGATGACAGGTCCTTAGCTTCGAACTATAGACCAATAAGCCTTACCTCCATAGCTGGAAAATTTATGGAATCAATAATTGCCGAGGCAATTCGTAGCCATCTTGAAAAGCATAACTTGATTAATGAATCTCAACACGGTTTTACTAAGGGGCGTTCCTGTCTTACGAATTTACTAACTTTCGATAAAGTTCCACCTCAGAGGCTACTGAGGAAACTTTAGGCACACGGAATAGGATAATTTTTTTCCTGGGTAGAGGCATGGTTGACAAATAGGCGCCAGAGAGTTTTGCATAAATGGAGAGAAATCAGAATGGGGGCACGTCTCAAGCGGTGTTCCACAGGGGTCAGTTTTGGGCCCCCTGTTGTTTACAATTTACATAAACGACATAGATGAAGGAATAAATATCAACATAAGCAAATTTGCTGATGACACCAAAATACGCCGTCCAATTCATTCTAATGAGGACATCAGAGCACTCCAGGATGATTTGAATAGACTGATGCAGTGGTCGGAGAAGTGGCAGATGCAGTTTAATGTAGACAAATGCAAAGTTCTAAATGTTGGGCAGGACAATAACCATGCCACATATAAACTGAATAATGTTGATCTTAATATTTGTAATTGCGAGAAGGATTTAGGAGTTCTGGTTAGTAGTAATCTGAAACCAAGACAACAGTGCATAAGTGTTCGCAATAAAGCAAACAGAATCCTTGGCTTCATATCAAGAAGTATAAATAATAGAAGTCCTCAGGTTGTTCTTCAACTCTATATATCTTTGGTCAGGCCTCATTTAGATTATGCTACACAGTTCTGGTCACCGTATTACAGAATGGATAGCAATGCACTGGAAATCGTACAGAAGAGGATGAGAAAGTTGATCCCATGTATCAGAAATCTTCCCTATGAGGATAGACTGAGGGCCTTGAATCTGCACTCTCTAGAAAGGCGTAGAATTAGGGGGGATATGATTGAGGTGTATACATGGAAAACAGGAATAAATAAAGGGGATGTAAATAGCGTGCTGAAAATATCCAGCCAAGACAGGACTCGCAGCAATGGTTTCAAGTTGGAAAAGTTCAGATTCAGGAAGGATATAGGAAAGCACTGCTTTGGTAATAGAGTTGTGGATGAGTGGAACAAACTCCTGAGTACCGTCATAGAACATAAGAAAGGAGGAACACTGCAGCAGGCCTGTTGGCCCATACTAGGCAGGTCCTTCACGTTCCATCCCACTAACAAGATATTTGTTCAACCCAATCTTCAAGGCTACCTAAGAAATAAGCTTTGATAATTCTATTTACTCATGTGCAATTCCCACTCAAATAAAACCCCTCTCACTCATGAATTTATCCAACCTTAATTTCAAGCTACCCAAAGTCCTTGCTTCAATAACCCTACTAGGCAGACTGTTCCACTCATCAACTACACTATTTCCAAACCAATACTTTCCTGTATCCTTTCTAAATCTAAACTTATCTAATTTGAATCCATTATTGCGGGTTCTCTCTTGGAGAGATATTCTCAAGACCTTATTTATATCCCCTTTGTTAATACCTATTTTCCACTTGTATACCTCGATCATGTTTTCCCTCAGTCTTCGTCTTACAAGTGAATGTAATTTTAGAGTCTTCAATCTTTCTTCATACGGAAGATTTCTAATGCTATGTATTAATTTAGTCATTCTACGCTGAATGTTTTCTAACGAATTAATATCCATTCTGTAATATGGAGACCAGAACTGAGCTCCGTAATCTAGGTGAGGCCTTACTAACGATGTATATAGCTGTAATATAACCTCTGGACTTCTGTTGCTTACACTTCTTGATATAAATCCCAGTAATCTGTTTGCCTTATTATGTACGCTTAGGCATTGCTGTCTTGGTTTAAGGTTGCTGCTTACCATAACCCCCAAGTCCTTTTCGCAATCTGTATGGCTAAGTTCTACGTTATTTATCTTATAGGTGCTTGGGTTATGGACACTCCCAAGCTTCAAAACCTTGCATTTATCTACATTGAACTGCATCTGCCACTTCATATATGGAAGGACATTGTGTAGTTTCAAAAATAGATTAGATAAATACATGAGTGGAAGTTGGTGGGTGTGAGTTGGACCTGACTAGCTTGTGCTACTAGGTTAGATGCCGTATTAATTCCTTAAGTGGAAGTTACCTGACTACCTGGAGAGGGTTAACTCCAGGTGGTCGGCTAGATAAACATACGAGAAGGTGCGGGAGGGTGTGAGGTGATCCTGACTAGCTTCTGCTACTAGGTCAGATGCCGTGCTCCTTCCTTAAGTGAATGTAACCTGACCTGGCTGGATCGGGCATTGGCTTAAGCCGGTTGGAGACTTGGAAATGCCTCGCATGCCCCAGTTGGCCTGCTGCAGTGTTCCTTCTTTCTTATGTTCATATTTATCTACATTAAACTGCATCTGAAACTTCTCCGACCACTGCATCAGTCTATTCAAATCATCCTGGAGTGCTCTAATGTCCTCATTAGAATGAATTGGACGGCCTATTTTATTGTCATCAGCAAATTTGCTTATGTTGCTATTTGTTCCCTCATCTATGTCGTTTATTGATTCTATAAATTTACCAACTATGGAGGTAAGGCTTATTGGTCTATAGTTCGAAGCTAAGGACCTGTCACCTGCCTTGTAAATAGGTATTACATTTGCCCTTTTCCACTTGTCTGGCACTATGCCAGTTTGTAGCGATATATTGAAAAGATTTGCCAAAGGTTTGTTAAGTTCCTATATTCATTTGTTATACTCTGCAGGCGATACTAGTATATGGATGAGAGTGGCGTCCGTTGAGGACATTACAAATATCCAAGCGGATTTGATCCATTGGACCACAGAAAACAATTTGAAGTTCAAAGATAACACATTTCAGTTAATCCGTTATGAAAAAAACGGAGGAAACTGAAATTAAAGTAAACATTTCTACTCTCTGAACAGAGTGATAAAATAACGTGTGGTATTTTAGAAGGATAATGTCAAAGGGGCTCACATTCAAGTATCAGAAAATTCATCTTAAGTGTGAGAAAAATAAATGGATAGGTAACGAGAACCTTCAAAACAAAGAGATTCCACGAAAATAATGATCCTCTTTAAATCACTTATTCTTTGTGAGGATGGAATTCTACTTGATACCAAATGCTGTAGTATAAATTCTGTCAAGCCCTTTAATAACTGGGAGTGTTTGAAGTCCATTCTTTTGAACGCAGGCGAGAAAATGCATCATAATATACACCAAGAATATTTTTAATGGGATTGAATCCTAATCTTCACATATAAATCACTTCGTCGCGAGAGCATGAAGCTCGGCAGATGGTGCAAAATACCCCAAATGAAAATAAAGGGTGACATGAGTACACTAAGAGATAACACAACAGCCCCCCTTCATATATAAAGGGGATTATGAACCTATTGCCTGACATTCTTCAAAAGGAAACTTGTTAAGTTACTCGTCAAGTCAGTTACTGATCAGCAGTGCTGCGGTTCGTACGTTGGACTGTGTGCTGGCAGCAGTAACAGTCTGGTTGATCACGCCATAATCCACCAGACCTTGTCTAGGACAGGGTTGTGTGTGTGTTGATCCCCCGAATATCCTTCAGGTATATAAATACAATAAATATGAAAAAAAAACAGAAGGCAAACATGTATTTTGACTAAGGATACTATAATGTCATGCAAGTATATGTGTGAGGCAAAACATAGGTGAAATTAAGCCATTATTTAATGACCGTCATAATCGAAGTAGTATTAACCGTCAAAGTAGTATTACTTTCGAGACATTTAGTATATGACTTCATGTTCAAGTCGGTAGCGTTTGCGATGGACTCTGGCGCACCCTATGATGACCTTGGTATATGGAGTCTTCGTAGATGAAGATGGAGCAATTGAGAAGTTGTACATATTATGTCGTAAGTAGGCTGAAAAAACTTTTTTTTAACACAGGAACTAGGTAATGGGCTATTTCCCAGTATCATCAGCTATTTAGGGAACTAACTTAGTAGTTTATGCTACCTACTACTTAGCAGTGTTTCCAGTATGATAATATTTTAAATGCATAATGGCTGACTGTCCAAACGAAAAGTGCGACTACGTATTACTTTTAAAAATAAGAAAATTCCTGTAACTATTATGATTGTAACCAAAATGTAACCCATTTCGATTGTGGCCAGATTGTATTTCATTACGATTGCAGTCAAATCTAAAACATGTAAATAGTTCAGTATCACTGAAGTTTGCTTAGCTGTCAAAGCAGGACCTATTATTTGCCTCTGTAATCTTTTGGCTACCGCCCACAGGATGGATTTGAGGTGCATAATAAAGATGTTAAACCATACTAACTAACCATTCGTAAATAGTCAGATAACACATAAAAGTATCGCATAATTATAAAACATCTTACATTTTCAGGAATGCAGCGGACTGTGAAGTGTGGACTGACCAAGAGCATTTCAAGAAGTAATTTACAACAGAGATGAAGAAATTGCTTCAACTCAGCAGGTAAGTTACCCTGTATTACAACCTCAGGTTCAATGGCCTGTTATCCTGAGTGTAAAAGGGAGCTTGGAGCAAAGAAACACAGTAGAAAATGCTTTGAATTTGTATTTCCTTCAAGAAGTTATGAATATATAAGACTTTTGTCTTTTCCTTCACCAAGCAGTTATGAATATATAAGACTTTTGTCTTTTCCTTCACCAAGTAAATAAAAAAGGGCTTTTTACACATATGTACACTATATACAAAGGAGTAGTATTTAATGCACGCCACAGTTGTCTAGGCTAAGCAGCAGCCAAAAGACAGACAACTTTCCACAACCAGCTCTATGCAGGAATTCCAATGACAAACCGCGAGTGGTATCCACGTCACCTTTGTCATTGTTAAACTCGCATTTTAATTGGCTGAACCGAGTCGTTGATTTGATGATGGGGCCCCATCGCCAAACCCTTAACGGTGGTTCGCTGGTTGGAGGGGAGCCTATGTGGGTGTGTTTAACATGCTCCGAATAAAGGTTACATACTCTTTGCATGCAACACCCTGAGAGTTTGGGAACTCGTGTATACGAGGCGCTAACATTTATGCTCTTTCAATAGTGGAAAATAACAATACAATAACCATATGTATTTATCCTAATAAAACATTAATATACTAAATAAAAAATTCCCTCCTCACAGTATATGTAACTTTGTACCCAATCATTGTTAACATAATTCCAACAGGATCAACATATTTTCAATAACAATTAACCGAATATATATATATATATATATATATATATATATATATATATATATATATATATATATATATATATATATATATATATATATATATATTTTCCAAACGAATATACTTTTAAAATATTAACATTATTAAACTGATGTTCACTGTTCATATTTAATCAACATAGACTTAGCTTGGTAATTATTCACATGAATTATATAATTTATGACGTCATGATCGAACGTACACATACGAGGCTATCGAACTAGAGGCTATTTAAATCATGTCATAGTGAGCTTTTACATAATTAACACAAAAACTCAACCATTCTCCATGTTTAAAATGATTAAATTGTGTGTCCTGTGGAAAAATAAAGCTTTCAATGATGGTTATGCAAATCTTTGTGGAAACACGTTCGAAACTGCCTCTCATGACACCTTTTCTCTTATAACCAATACTCGTGACCTCATGAATTCAACATACAATGCAAAAGTGCAGAGTGAAGAGAAGAAAGAGAATGAAATAAAACGAAATGAAATAAAATGTGGATGAGAAAGAAAAAGAAGAAAGACAAATAACGGAGGGTAAGAGAACTAAGAAGAGAGAGAGAGAGAGAGAGAGAGAGAGAGAGAGAGAGAGAGAGAGAGAGAGAGAGAGCACCACAGAGGAAACAGATCCTCTTCCCAGCACTGATTCTACACCTGTCAGAACACCTGCCGACAGTACTCCAACATCTGGCAGCAGTGCTTCATCTGCAAGTACTGAGTTAGGATTTTCTCCACCAGAGATTGGTGCAGTTAATAATCAGGGGACTATCACTGCACCTGAACAGGTGCTGCGCCAAAGTACGAACAGCAGGGACACATCTGTCAGAACTGTACAGGGGCTTGGTAGAGGACGTGGTAGAGGACGTGGAGGAGGAAGACATCTACAGCCGTCTCACCTTCCACAAACACAGTCCCAGGAAAACGTTCATCAGATACACAATCATCAGCTCACCAGCGGCAGAACCTGCGGATAAATCAGCAGCAAAACAACAAATAGGAGTCCACCCTCCCAGGCACCTAAACAGTGCTCTCGCTGTCACCGCAGAAGGCACGCCACTAACAGCTGCCTGCGAGATACCAGGTGCAATTACTGTCACAAGAACGGACATCAGGAGGACCAGTGTCGGAAGAAAAAGGAACTTGACAGACATGACCACCTGTTTAGAGACCTGTTCTCGGAAAAAAACAGTAGGATCTCTGAATTGGTGAACACACTCACATGTCACCCACTCAGCTACTCCTACATCCCAGCAGCTGCCTCGGTGCCCTACCTCTCTCACTCAAGGGCAGGCACGCCTTACACACCCTCCACCTCAAGCTGAACACATCATGAGGAGCCAGTCTATCAGCATCCTGTCGGCCAACATTAGAGGTTTCATTACCAATGTTCACACACCGTTTTGTGAACACTCGACGTCCTTACATGATAGAAGAAAATTATGCAAGAATTGCTGGCTACACCTCATGGATGAAAAGAGACAGGCAAGGGCAAGGAGGTGGTGTTGCTGTGGGCTTCTATAAAAGTGTACATGCACAGCACATTGATGTTGCCATCCCTACTCATCTTGAAATGAAGTTCAAGTTATGCATAAACACTAGTACCTCTCTACTAGTATGTGCAATATACAGACCTCAGTGGCAACTTCCTAATGGAAAATATGGACTCTCCTTTGCTCCAACACAACTGTCAACATAACATAATTGTTCGTGACCTCATCCAACATCTTATACAGAGGAACTTAGATGACCTTCTTGCAGTGTTAGACATGAAAAACTTTGTTCATTTCCATACTCACATCTCTTTATCCTCCTTTGACCCAGTAGTAAGTGAACTGGGAGAAGGTATAGTCACTTGTCAACCCTTCGGATAGGTTGGATCGTCTGATCAAAAGGCTGCTTTTACGACACTTAAGATCCCAACAGAACAAAGTGAGGAGTCCACACGTACAACCTGGCTATGAGAAAGAGGTAATTGGCCAGCCCTTTGTTCTGAACTCGTTACCACCGATTGGAATGCTCTTCGCCAAAGGGTTGTTGACAACCAAGTGAAAGCTTTCACTGGACATATTCTTAATCTACAACAAGAACACATCCCTCACCGGCAGTATGTGACGAAGCCACCTATAACAGGAACTTGCACAGGCAAGCTTGTATGCATATGGCTGAAGTTCAAAAGTGGTCCATCGCTGAATGGGAGGTGGACACAAAAAGAAAGCTAGCATCAGGTAGAGTAGGCTCCAAAACCTGGTGGTCCCTGGTCAAGGACAGACAAGGTTATCTGCCTGATGAACTCATTCCGCCTCTAAATCGAACAGGATGGGACCACCTCTACTAATAGTCAAGATAAGCGGACCTCTTTGCCGAACACTTTGCTACCAAAATGCAAGTTCCTAACCCAGCAAGGGACCCTCCTTGGCTAGCTGCAAGAACTGTGTCAAAACTGTCAGTGGTGACAATAAGGCAGGAGGAGGTGCATCTTCTTAAATCGCTTGAACAAGAAAAGGCTGTGGGCCCAGACAAGTTGAGCCCAAGATTGCCTGAGATGTACAGACCAGCTAGCAGCACCTCTAACTCGCATCTTTCAGCACTGCCTAGTACAGTGTAAAAGACCTTCTCAGTGGAAAGATGCAAATGTAGTCCCTGTTCACAAAAAGAAGACCAGAGCAGAAATCAGCAACTACAGACCAGTGTCACTCCTGTCAATCACTGGCAAGATCCTTGAGACAATAATCTCAAGACAAGTGACAGTTTTTTTTGACTACCACTCACTACTTTGTGACCGTCAATATGGCTTCAGGAAAGGTTACTCTGCTGCTGATCTGTTGTTAAACCTCTCAACTAAATGCCTCCAGTCATTGGATGAATAAAAAATCAGCTGTCTGGTAGCACTGGACATTGCTGATGCTTTCGACCGAGTGTGGCACCAGGGCCTCTTGGCAAAACTGCAAGCACTGGGCATTATTGCAGGCTCTACACTATGTCTCCTCATTGATTACCTTCATGGTAGATCTCTAAGGGTAGTTATCAATGGAACAGAATCAGCAAGACATCCTATTGGGGCAAGTGTTCCACAAGGAAGTGTGCTGGGACCATTGTTATGGAATGTCTACTTCAATGACCTTCTGCATCTCATCCCAGAATCCCGATGCATATGCAGACGACTGCACTCTGACATTTACTTATCCAAGAGAAGAAATGCCAGCTGCTCTAAGCTACATCAATCACCAGCTAAGAGCTATATCATCTTGGGGAAACCGAAGGCAGGTAACATTTGGACCTTAGAAAACACAAATGATGCTCTCTAGGCACCATGAAGGTAGTGCCGGAGCAGTAGTAAGTATGAATGGGAGAGAGTTGGTACATGGGGAAGAGGTTGATATATTTGGGGTGAAATTTGACTCCAAACTGACCATGAAGAACCACGTTGTAAATCTTGCAAACAAGACGGCAACGAAGCTTACAGCACTTCGACGTATATCGCATCTGCTTGACAGTAGGGATTGCAAGATTCTGTATGAGGCACAAGTACGCTCACACCTTGAGTATGCTCCACTTTCTTGGTTTGCCTGTCTCTCTTTCATCTGCGACTGATTAACAGAGTAGAGAACAGAGCAAGACGTCTCATCTCTCGCCTGGACCCATCCTGGATAGATATATCATTTCAGCAGAGCCTTTATCACAGGAGGTATGTGGGTGGCCTTACTGTTATGTACAAGGCGAACATTATCAAAGTACCACACTTGGCTCCACTTCAAGGACAACGAGAAGCAAGCTTCTATACCACAAGACGCGTAGAAAGCAGCAACTTCAATCTGGTTGTACCTTTCTCCAAAACATCACTTCATCTGAGATCATTTATCCTCAGGACGACTCGAGTCTGGAACACATTCGTACAGCATTATGTCAACGAGATGAATCCAGTTGATTAAATGAAACTGCTGGCCCACAGATGGCTCCAATTTCATCCTGTTCCCTACTTGTATGTTTCATACCAATAAAAATGCTTTCAAATGAGCTGATGTAGGTAACAACTCTTAACTTGCCAATAAAGTTAGGAATCCTTAATCTAACCTTGTCAAACCCTGTGTATAAGAGAGAGAGAGAGAGAGAGAGAGAGAGAGAGAGAGAGAGAGAGAGAGAGAGAGAGAGAGAGAGAGATGGGGGTAAGGGGGAAGAAAGGATGCCAGTAACAAGGGAGAGAATTGAAAATGAGAGAACATTTATGAATTAATAAAAATGAAAAAAATGTAAAGAGAATAACGAGAAGGAATAAAGACGTACAAAAATAAATGAAGAGCTGGGAACATGGGGTCCGTCTCTCAAACTGTAACTGTTATTGACATTTGAAAGCTTGACATTTAACAGGGTACACATACTGTGAGTGCATGTTGAAAAACAAAAGATTTAATGCTGCTATTGTACCAATGTAGCAATTCACGACAATTCAGGTGTTTTTTTTGCTACTTATGTGATTCATTCTAGGTTTGCCGCGCATTGATCTAACGATATTTTTCTAGAAATTTTAAGTTATGATCAAGTTATCATTAAGATATTGATCTGATGGTTTTTTTTTAAGTTATAAGTTTTTCCAGATTTCGATCTGATGCATTTGTGATTTAAACTCATCATTAGAAATTGGTCTGAAAATTTCAGTGTTTTGGTCATTTAGGTATCATATGTATTAGACAAATTTTGTATTTATACGAATTTAATGTATGACAACTTTAAAATGTTAAGGCGTACCATATGTAATTATATTGGTTTTTTTTTATATATTCACATATAAAATAAAGATAGAGGATTCGCATTTAATGGATATTTGTGATCCGGTGATTCCAACGTTGATTGGAATGTGGTGATTCATATGCTGGTTAGAATGTGATGATTGCCAAGTTGATTGGAATGTGGTAACTCGTATGTTGATTGGTATATGGCGATACCCATGCTGATTGGAATGCGACGATTATCATGTTGATTGGAATATGGGATTTATAAGATGATTGTTATATGGCAATTCAAAAGTTGATTGTAATGTGGTGATTCATAAGTTGCCTGGAATGTCGTTATTTAAACAAAAAAATTTGAATGCGGTGATTTCAATGTTGAGTTGAAACCTGAGGTTCCCAGGTTGATTGAAATGTGGGGATTCCCATGTTGATTGCAATGTGATGATTATCTTGATTGGAATGTGGTGATTCCCATGATAATTTGAAAGTGGTGATTCCCATTGGAATGTGTTAAGTACCATGTTGATTGCAATGTAGTAAGTCCCATATATGTCAGCAAGTAGGACTAGTGGATGGTTAGCGGTGTCAGCATGTTGGCGTCATGTAGGTCATCAGGTGTGTCAGTCATTAGGACTCGTCAGGAAGGGGTTAGCTGGTAATGGATAGCAGGTGAGATTGATTAAGTGGAGGTGACTAAGTAGGGGTGAGCAGGTAAGGATGAAGAGGCAGGGGTGAAGAGGAAGGGAATGGGGGAATAAGGATGCTCAGTCAAGCATTTGAACTCCAAGCCAAACCACGACTCCCTGATAGGCTTGGTTGTGTGTGACCCTGTGCTGACCTGCAGCTCAGCACTCACCTCCCTGGGTCACCCTTCATTCTCCTGCTAACATTCACCATGCTCACGTCTTCCTCTCCGTGATCTGTCCCTGGCTTCTCTTTTGCCACGTCAGCCTAGATGTAAAGTACTTAAAAAAAACAAAAACTGCAGCCTTGCTTTTGTCTCCACCCGCTCCGCTCTGATAATTATGCCCGACTAATCAAGGTTATAGTCACTAACACGGACAAGGTGGAATTTCCCGTCACTAGCGCTTCACCATCGCTAATATATTTTGGTGGCCAGCGGTGCCCCAGCCAAGAGCATAGGCTTGTATGTTTCATAACAATAAAAATGCTTTCAAATGAGCTGATGTAGGTAACAGCTCTTAACTTGTCAATAAAGTTAGGAATCCTTAATCTAACCTTGTCAAACCCTGTGTATAAGAGAGAGAGAGAGAGAGAGAGAGAGAGAGAGAGAGAGAGAGAGAGAGAGAGAGAGAGAGAGAGAGAGAGAGAAAGAAAGAAAGAAAGAAAGAAAGAAAGAAAGAGAGAGCGAGAGAGCGAGAGAGCGAGAGAGCGAGAGAGAGCGAGAGAGCGAGAGAGAGAGCGAGAGAGCGAGAGAGCGAGAAGAGAGCGAGAGAGCGAGAAGAGAGCGAGAGAGCGAGAGAGCGAGAGAGAGCGAAGAGGAGAAGCGAGAGAGCGAGAGAGACGAGAGAGAGCGAGAGAGCGAGAGAGAGCGAGAGAGAGAGCGAGAGAGAGAGCGAGAGAGAGAGCAGAGAGAGAGAGCGAGAGAAGCGAGAGAGAAGCGAAGAGAGAGCGAGAGAGAGCGAGAGAGAGAGCGAGAGAGCGAGAGAGCGAGAGAGCGAGAGAGCGAGAGCGAGAGAGAGCGAGAGAGAGAGAGAGAGAGAGAGAGAGAGAGAGAGAGAGAGAGCTGCTCTCAGCACATCTTGTGGATCGCATAGATTAGGTAAAATTCGTCAGAAAACAGAAGCGGGTCTTAGACATATTATGACCCGCCACTGGAGATATTGACCAGCTGACGGAGGGCCTACAGCTGGCTTACTGGTCCACCCCTTTTAAAAATTATAATTATTAAAGTAAAGTAAATTTTATTTCATTGCAATGTTACGTAGATATTGGTAGTTACAATCATAAACTGAAGTGCAAGGAGAGCCACTGACATGCCATGGCATTAGGGGCAGCTTAATCTAATGACTTATAGACTATGTACATAATATTAGAGAAATTGATTGAGATTTTTCTAGTTATATATTTGATTTCAAATTACAATATGATGTTATTACACTGTTAAAATTACAATATGAGGATATTACATTGTAACAAGTGTTTAGGAGGATGGTAATATAAAATTGAGATTATCTTAAGGAAAATAACATTGAGCATTTTTTAAAGTAATTTATAATATGAGTATTTAGTTTAGGGTGAGTAGGGGGTAACAATAGTAACATATTAGTAAAAATTTAAATTATCCTATAGGAAAATAATATTGAGCATTTCTGAAAGTAGTTTACACTATGATCTTTTTTTTTTGCAGATCGCATCTCGGTGCAAGCAGCCAGAACTTCACGGCATTTAGGGTCGTCCCCTCGCCCTATTAACACTGCAGACGTGTGAAGTTTTTTTTCTTATTCAGATTCCCACATTGGAACAATTTCTAGCTGGCTTTTCTTGGGTTTATCGTCGCCACGTGTGCACCTCTGCAGTAAACAAATTCACCTGTGACAAGGCTGAATCATCCCTCGGGTTCCTTCAAGCTTGCTACCGTCTCCTGCAACGATCCTTCTAGTTACAGTGGTCACAGGTGAGGTTGTGTGTGTTTTTTCTGTGCTACAGACGCCGTACCCTTCTTCCTCACGTGGGTCCCTGTCAACCAGCTGTCTTCTAGCGGGGCTCTGTGACTTACCACATATATATGATCACTTCCATTCTTTAATACTTCTATTTTCTGTTGCGCTATTCTCGGCGATAATTACTGATCGTTTGTACGTCTACGTCGTCCTGTGTGTTTTCGGCAGTGCTTAACCATTAAGCCAGTCTCCAAGATAACGCTAAGCCAGGACGTCTTCTCAAGACGCTTCATGCTGCTACACCAACGCCTTCCCAGCATCATCTGCTAGTATCAGCAGCTACGTTTCTGCCTTTGTGATATTATTGTCTTGATCCCAGTTCTAATGCTTTCCCTGTGAACAGTTTTTTACATTTTCAAGTTATCTAAGTGAAAAGTAAAAAAATATTTAAATATACCATGTGTCCGATTCAGTATCTTTCATTTGCACCTTCTCTCATGCACGAGTGCATTTTGCGTTCCTTATGTTCTCAATTTCCACTGGTCATATCCAGCGTTTACATGTGTTTTATTTGTTCATTAGTGAGTCAATTGTCTGCAATTCACGTTGTGTGGCATGACTGTGTGGTTGCAGAACAGTGTGCCACGTCCCTCACAGTGTTTATCACAACACAAACATAGTGAACAGCGGTCATTTTCAGGCATTACTCATATCCGAGTTTCTTTTACAGAAGTCTCTCTTACTGTGTATGGAGCTGATGGCAAGACTCAGGAGGCCCTAGGACAGCCTAGAAGTCCTACTTCAGCCTTCAAGGATCCATACTGCCCAGTTACTTCTGCAACACCCGTGTAACATCTGTGCAACGCCTCTACTCCACACTTCTACTAAGTTAGGTAAAGCAGTAATGGAGTGGTATTTCCAAGTGAAACTGACAGTTTTCTTCATTGTATGTGCCTTCATACGGTATCATTGTGCTGTATATCAGGTGTCACCTTATTACTCCCAGTGACCTTCCAATTCCCTTGTGTGAATCTTACATTAACATTTGCAATATTTTTCCACATATGTTCAGTATTAGTGAAATTTGCAGTTGTTGGCATCTGTAACTTCAGCAGTGTTGTCAGATAAGTTAGAAATTAACAGTCGGCAGTTCCTGCAATATATACTCGAGAATATTTTCAATGGTTTTGTCACAAACCTTTTGTGCATTCTTTTACTGTCCCATATTTCAGCAATTGTGCATGTTTATTTGTAAGTTGTGTTTACAATATATATATTTTATTGAAGCTACAATGAGCGACTTGTGACTGCTAATGTTTATGAATGTAACCAGATTATTAACAGCAGTTTTCCTAACAATTTATAGAGATTATCTTTCCTTGTTCCAGGCTAACTTATCGTTCAAGTATTTTGTGCTAAATCGTGCCTGAGGTTAAGAGTATGTAATGTAAATTTCAAAGGTTTTTTTTTTAATTTAATCTATGGTTATGTTTTAAGTAATTTCTTCAGTTTATGCACAAACTTCTACAATTTTTCTTTGCTAAAGGAAAATTGCAGAATTGTACATGACTAAATTATTTTGTCTTTATTAATTTCAGTATTTTTATAACACTAAAAAAGAAGAAAGAATTTCACCATCACTGTCTTGCTAAAGGCATGCCGACATTACATCTCAGATGTACCTCCTAGATGCAATATGCCCATCGCTCCTTCAGAGTGCAGGATTTGTGTCTTCAACTCCAGGACTCAAGTCAAACTTACGGGTTTTCATGAATTCCTTCATAAATATTACCTTGCTCACAATTCAACAGCACACCACGTCATAAGAACCCCTTACCCCACTTCTAACACGTTCGGACACGCCTGTTAGATGTCCAAGCCCCTTGCATACAAAACCTCCTTTACCCCTTTCACCAGCCTTTCCTAGGACAACCCTCACCCTTCCTTACTTCCCTCCACTACAAATTTATACATCCTGCAATTCATCCTATTTTCCTCCATCGTCTCAGCCCTTTGAACAATACTTTAAGTATCACCGTACCTCCTCCTGATATCAAAACAAAGTATTCTCTGCATAATGCTCACACCACACAATGCCCTCAGGCACATCTCTATTGCCTCCAGCTTCTTCTTAGCTGCAACATTTATAACCCATGCTTCACACCCATATAAGTGTGTTAGTACCACTATACTCTCAAATTTCATAGACGCATCATCTGACACGTCCACTCCCAAATATCTGAACATATTCACATCCTCTATGCTCCCTCATTCCATCCTAAAATTCATTTTCTCATTACCTTAATATTTTAATATTTTCATCAGTTTGTTCTTTCCTATTCTAACTATTAATTTCCTTCGTTTACATACCCTCCCAAATTCGTCTACAAATCTTTACAATTTCTTAAAAATTTCTTACAAGTACCGTGTGAATTTTGTGTGTAACAACCCTGCTGTTGCAGCTTGTGTATATAAATGCTTCTTGTTGAATTTACTTTTCTTGATATTTATGCCAATTAACTCTCTCTCAATTTTGTTTGTTAACATTAATACTTTTTCTCCACGTGAATTGTTTAACACTCATAACTTCCAGTCTTCAAATTCTTTCCAAATGGCAACTATTTTCTTGCAGTACCATGCCTCTTTTTGCACATTTTCAAACCTAGAGTCTTGTCTTTAGATCTCAGTATCATAGCACACACACACACACAGTTCGGGTAATCTTAAGCATCAGTCTTGCTTAAAGTAATTTAATATTTCCTGGAGTAAACTCACTGTTACACATTTGTTTTGTATTTATCAGCGTTATTTTTTCTCTCATCATTTTGTTAAGTTTTTTCGTACAGCCACGTTAGTTCCGATTTACATTCTTTAAAGAGTGTAATTGTTTTTCCAAGTGTATTTTGGAGGAGAAGGAGGTGGAAGAAAAAGAAGAGGACGAAAGAGGAGGTCGAGAAAAGAAAGGAGAAAGTGGAGGAGGATGGAGGAGGAGGAGGATGCAAGACGAAGAGGAAGTGGATGGGAGAGGAGGATGAGGAGGGAAAAGAAAGTCTATGGAACAGAAGGAAAGAGGATTGTTTTGTTTATGTTAAGTGCTAAACCCACGTGGGTCATTCAGTGCAAGACGTGGTGGAGGCTTGATCCTCCGTCTGCTGAGTTCGACACATACGCTTCCTGGTTGTATTCACCTATATTTCAAGGAAAAGAGGAGAAAGGAGGAGGAAATGAGGAGAGGAGGAGAGGAAGGAAGTGGAGGAGTGAAGAAGAAAAAGATGTATAACAGGAAGACATGAAGAGGAGGATCAGTTGGAAAAAAAGGGAGGGAAGAAAAGGAGGATGGGATAGAAGAGAAGAATAGAAGACGAGGACGAAATCAAAGAAAGAAGAAAATTTAACACGAGGATGAAGGAAGAAGAGGAGGAGGGGAAAGGTAGGAGGGATGAGGAGAAGAAGAAGGGAAGAGGAGAAGGGAAGAAGAGGATTAGGAGGGAAGATAACGAGAAGGAAAGATGAGGAGGGAAGAGTAGGGGGGAGTAGGAGGGAAGAGGTAGCCTAGAGAAGTCTTCTGGACTATTACCTAGAAAATCCCTTCTAGACAACTGTCAAAACGGATAAACTCTGCAGTACTAGAAGATATGACCCACAGCCCTGGCTGTCTTCAAGAAGGCGCTCGACAGGCACCTAAAGTCAGTACCTCATTAGCCGGGCTGTGGTTCATACGTCGGTTTACGTGCGGCCAGCAGTAACAGCCTGGTTGATCAGACCCTGATCCACTACGAGGCCTGGTCTTAGACAGGGCCTTGGGGGCGTTGACCCCCGAAACCCTCTCCACGAATACTCCAAGTATAAGCACAGATGAAGCTCTGGCTACACTGTTTAAAGCACAAATGAAGCTCTGGCTATACTGTTTGAAGCACAAATGAAGCTCTGGCTACACTGTTTGAAGCACAGATCAAAGCTCTGGCTACACTGTTTGAAACACATATGAAGCTCTAGCTACACTGCTTGAAGCACAGATGAAGCTCTGGCTACACTATTTAAAGCACAGATGAAGCTCTGGCTACACTGTTTGAAGCACAGGTGAAGGCTCTGGCTACACTGTTTGAAGCGCAGATGAAGCTCTGGCTACACTGTTTGAAGCACAGATGAAGGCTCTGACTACACTGTTTGAAGCGCAGGTGAAGGCTTTGACTACACTGTTTGAAGCACAGATGAAGGCTCTGACTACACTGTTTGAAGCACAGATGAAGGCTCTGACTACACTGTTTGAAGCACAGATGAAGGCTCTGACTACACTGTTTGAAGCACAGATGAAGGCTCTGGCTACACTGTTTGAAGCACAGATGAAGGCTCTGACTACACTGTTTGAAGCACAGATGAAGGCTTTGACTACACTGTTTGAAGCACAGATGAAGGCTTTGACTACACTGTTTGAAGCACAGATGAAGGCTTTGACTACACTGTTTGAAGCACAGATGAAGGCTCTGACTACACTGTTTGAAGCACAGATGAAGGCTCTGACTACACTGTTTGAAGCACAGATGAAGGCTCTGGCTACACTGTTTGAAGCACATATAAAGGCTCTGACTACACTGTTTGAAGCACAGATGAAGGCTTTGACTACACTGTTTGAAGCACAGATGAAGGCTTTGACTACACTGTTTGAAGCACAGATGAAGGCTTTGACTACACTGTTTGAAGCACAGATAAAGGCTTTGACTACACTGTTTGAAGCACAGATGAAGGCTCTGACTACACTGTTTGAAGCACAGATGAAGGCTCTGGCTACACTGTTTGAAGCACAGATGAAGGCTCTGACTACACTGTTTGAAGCACAGATGAAGGCTTTGACTACACTGTTTGAAGCACAGATGAAGGCTTTGACTACACTGTTTGAAGCACAGATGAAGGCTCTGACTACACTGTTTGAAGCACAGATGAAGGCTCTGGCTACACTGTTTGAAGCACAGATGAAGGCTCTGGCTACACTGTTTGAAGCACAGATGAAGGCTCTGGCTACACTGTTTGAAGCACAGATGAAGGCTCTGGCTACACTGTTTGAAGCACAGATGAAGGCTCTGACTACACTGTTTGAAGCACAGATGAAGGCTCTGGCTACACTGTTTGAAGCACAGATGAAGGCTCTGGCTACACTGTTTGAAGCACAGATGAAGGCTCTGGCTACACTGTTTGAAGCACAGATGAAGCTCTGGCGAGAGAAATGCAGTCCAGGAGAGACAAAAGGAGTAAAAAGCAATTAATAAAACTGAAACAAATCCACAGGGGAAAAAAATACATAAAAATTACATCCAGTATCGAGGCCTTGCTCAGGGAAGATGGAACTTATCATGACAGCAAATGAATGAGTAAAATACTGATACCTCAGTTATTAAATTATCATCATCATCAAAACTAAACGCTAAACCCTCAAGGGTCATACGGCGCTGTAGGATGGGATGAGGTAAAGAAGAAATATTCGAAAATCGATGACCAATTAAGGCTGCGAGTATGCACGAGGTAGGGACAGTGGGGAGTGCTAAAAAGAAAATATAATCAAAGTTGGTATAATAACAGTTTCTGACCTAAACGACAAAGAGGGAGTCTGCGTCGAAGGTGGGAGTTTCAGCGAGGTAAGGTCAGGTAAGTGCGTCAAGGTGGTGACGAAAATTGCGTGTGCCCACTGGTAGCCAGGACAATCTAGTAAGAGATTGTGAAGTGACGACGGAACTAGGCAGTTTTCATAGAGCGGTGCTGAGCGTTGTTTTCACTCTCTGTATATGACTACGCTGAGTGAACCTTTAATAAGAACAAAGGTAAAAAATCTGAACGAATAATTGTCACTGTCTCTAAAATTGTTGACAGAACTTTAACCCCTTCTTTAGTTTGCAAATGTCATTGACAACAGGCCCTTGCAGTCTGCCTCAGGCCCAGACACGTCAACTCCATGCACATCAAGAACTGCAAGAAACCTCAATCACATGAGGAAGCCGATACTCGCGGGGTCATTCCACATTAAAAACAACGGTTACAGCCAAACTCCTCAAATATTGCAGCAAAGCAATTGCTTAGAAAAATATAAATCATACTAACATAAGAAGGAACACTACAGCAGGCCTACTGGCCCATGCGAGGCAGGTTCAAGTCACCTAGTTCAGACCCACCTTGTCAGGTCAGGTCACATCCACCTAGTCAGGTCAGATAACATCCACTTAAGGATGGATAACGAAAACCTTCCAAACAGGAGATGCCAAGTCAATGATTATGCTCTCTAAGTCCCACATAAAAATCTTTGAAAGGGTTTTTAAGAATCAAAATCACAACTGCACATTCTAGGGCAACACAGGTTTAGAGCAGATCCCTCCTGCCCTTCACAACTATAGTATGGTTTCTGATGCTTAATAAAAACAAAATGTGGATGTTGAAACCACAGACAATGTAAAAGCTTTCGAACAGTGTAGTCATAGTGCAACAGCATATAAAATGCGTGAAGTGAAGGAATAACTTTAAAAGTTGGCAGGGAACTTTTTACCATGTAATAAATAGATCCCAAAGACTAATGGTAAACAGAGTTAAGTCAGAAGCTACCACAGAAAAAAGCTACTCTCCCCAAGCATAGTAATTGCTCCATCCTTTTCCTCATACTCTAATCTGACTTAGACGTAGCAACTTATCCTCCTGTAACGTAGCAACTTATCCTCCTGTAACGTAGCAACTTATCCTTATGTAACGTAGCAACTTATCCTCCTGTACAGACGATACTAAAATTTTCAAGACAATGGCATCAAGTGAGGACAAAGCAAATCTCTAACTGGATAAAAAGTCAGTCTTCCAGTGGCCAACAGAAAACAATGTGAAGTTCCATGAGGAAAAATTTCAAAGTAAAACTGAGGAATGAAGTATAAAACTAATTCTAGCTATTCAACAGAGCAAAAACTAATGTGAATGGATTTAAGGGTGATAATGTCCGAAGATCTCACTTTGAAGAAAGGTGTCATTATCACAACTGAGAGTTAAATGATAGGATGGATAATGAAAACCTTCGAAACAAGAGATGCCAAGTCAATGATGGTGCTCTTTAGGTGTTCTTTTTTTTAGGCTGGAATATTGATAAATACTAACAGACTCTTTTTAGGGCTGGTTAAATTTATATCTCGAGAATATACAGAGGACCTTCCCTGCACTACAAGATAAGTCGAGTACTAAATTACAGGGAACATTTCAAGTCTCTTGACCCACACTCCTTAGAACCGAGGCAAGAAAGTACATCATAATTTACACAATAAGAATCTTAGCGTAGCTGATCCCAAATCTGTCCACAGACATCACTCGCTATGAAAGCAAGAGGCTTTTCAGACGGTGGAAAATACCCCCAAGGGTGCCTTCAGTATAATGAGACAGCACAATAAATATAATGGAGATTAAGACTATTCCTTATCCTCCCATCATACATGTGGGGATTACCATTTGACCCCTTGGAATCTTAGATAGGGACATGAAGTCAGTTAATGAATTTCAGGAAATTAGTTTGTATGGTGATAGCATGCGACCAACAGTAACAACTAGGCTGATCAGAGCAGTCACAAACCAGGCCGCGGGGGCGTTGACCCCCTAAAGCATCCTTCAGGTATACTTCATTAATGCGCCAGTGGGTAAGAAGGGTTAACCAGTGGGTGTCAGTGAGCAAGAAAAGATGTGTACCATGTACGTCAGTGGGCAAGAGGGGTTAACCAGTAGGTGTCAGAGGGTGAGGGCTGACGAGTTGGTGTGACAGTGGGCAAGAAGAGTTGTCCAGTGGGTGAGTCATTGGACAAAAAACTGTCAGCGCGTGCGTCATTGGACAAGAAAGGTTGACTAACCTGTGTGTCAATGGAAGCAAGGAGAGTTAGCCCGTAGGTGTGTCAGTGGGCAAGACGAATTAACCAGTGGGTGTATCCTGGGAGCAATAAGAGTTAAATAGTGTGTTAGTGGGCAATAAGAGTTGACCAGTGGATGTGTCAGGGGGCAAGAAGAGATACGGAGCGCATGCATCATAGAGCAATAAGGGGTGAGCATTGTGTGCTTCATAGAGCAAGAAGGGGTTAGGATTGTGTACTTCATAGAGCAAGAAGGGGTGAACATTGTGTGCTTCATAGAGCAAGAAGGGGTGAACATTGTGTGCTTCATAGAGCAAGAAGGGGCGAGCATTGTGTGCATCAGAAGGCACTGAAGCGCTGGGTGCTTCAGAGGGCAAGCCGAAATGACCAGCTGGTCCAACAGAGGGCAAGAGGAAGCTGAGAGGGTTGAATGTGTAGAGATATGCACCGAGAAGTGTAAGAGACCATTTCACACAAGGGAAAAATCGATAGCATTAACAAGACAGCAGGTGAACGACAAACATGATGATGGGATGCAGAATAGTCGAGATAGTCATCTGGAGAAATTTAGGCACGGGAAAGAATAGTTTGATATCCAAGGAAAGCAGAAATCACAGGAAAGGGTTGCACACCAAGCTCAGAAAACAACAATGGTATTGCTGCCGTCCTCAGCACTGCTGCCAAAGTTTTCACATCTGTTGACAATTTTCTTTTACAGGCGGGACGTTGTAGGAGGAGGTGAAGTGGCGAACTGGAGCAGCATACGAGTCCCCAGAGTGTGCATGGAGTGGCCTGATGTAGGGGGCCATAAAGGAGTGGCCTTCCAGCGAGGGAGGGGGGGCATGAACCTTAAAAGCGACTTCTATTGCTACATGAGATGGAGTTTAGCCATGGATGCTGCTAGTAAAGCTTCACTAGTATAGTACAATATGTCTTTCAGGCTTCGTAGGTCAGCCTACGTCACAATAAATAAACACAAGAGAGTGTAATCGGTTGTAACTTACACAGATCAGTTGATAACCGCACGCACGGGCACGCACACTCAAACTCACTCTCTCTCACACACACAGGAGAGCAAGATATAAATAAGCATGAGAGAGACTGAATAACAATATGAGACTGACATAGGTTCAGATGCCAAATCTAAGCCGAAGATGCTAGACAGCCACAACAGACAAAATACAATAGTGAAGGACCCGGTAATAAAGCTGAAGACGAATGGAGTGAAGCTCATTAGAAATAACCAGGAAGTCTGCACGGAACAGAATAACATATTTTAGGGGATATTCTCAGTAGAATAAGGGACATTACCAGAGAGTCTATAAAGGAAGAGTTCACCAACAAGTACAGGACACGTTAAGCATAACGAGAGGTGGGGTGAAGAAACTGTCAAGTGAACTAGACACTTTGGAGGCAAAGAGACAAGACAACTTCCTTCTGTGGGTTCAGAGAGAGGGAGGAGAACTGTGGGAGCTGCGGACAGCGAATTTCAAGAAGAATATTGAAACAGGACGGCCTCCTATGATCTTGCAAACAGCGGACATAGTCCCAGTATTTACATTAGCTGACAGGCAGGTAGCATTAAACTACAGATCATTGTCACCGACATGCATAGTATGTAATTTTATGGAGAAAATTATTTAGAGAATAGAGAACTTGAAGAGGAGCAGATACATCATCAACAGCCAGCATATTTCTGTAGGTCAATCATTTCACAAATTGCTAGAATTAAAGGGTTCCCAAAAATACCAGCGAGTGTACCTTGACATCGACAGAACACTAAAAGAAATAAAACCACTTAGAGAAAGAGTAAGAAGGCACCAGAAGCAGGAAGGGAGGACAGGGCAAGTACCGGCAGACAGGGAAAGCAGCAAACACAACCGCCCACAAAAGTGAAGCAGCACGAGAAGGACGGGAGAAGCAAAACATCCAAAAAGAGAACTACGTAAGTATGAGGCAATTCCTACATGAGATGTAGTGGATAAGTGAGCTAGAGGGAAAGACTAAGTGAAATGATTGGACACGTGACTACAATTGCTGGGAGGCAGGTTAGAAGTTCGTACCAAGGGGCAACAGAAGCAACGGGAAGACCAGGATCAGCTCATAATTTATCAGGAGGTGTAGAGAGGCCAAGGCCAAGTGAGCTAGATTATGGAAAGAGTATAGAAGGCAAAGGACCCAGGAAAACAGGGAGTTAAACAGAAGAGCCAGAAATGAATATGCATGGATAAGGAGAGGAGCTCAGAGTCAATACGAGAATCACATAGCATCAAAAGCCAAATCTGAACCAAAGATGTTATACAGCCACATCAGGAGGAAAACAACAGTCAAGGACCAGGTAGTCAGGCTGAGGAAGGAAGGAGGGAGTTCACAGGGAACGACCAGGAAGTATGTGATGAGCTCAGCTCACGATTCAGGGAGGTATTCATAGTGGAGACAGAGGCTGCTAATAAACCGAGGTGGTATGGTTCACCAGCATGTGCTGGAAAAACTGCACAAAACCGAAGAGGAGGTGAAGAATCTGCTATGAGAACTAGATACCTCGAAGGCGGTGGACCCATATAATATCTCTCCTTGGGTCCTGAGGAAGTAGATGTACTATGTGTGCCAATAACAATAATCTTCAAATAATCTTTATAAACAGGGCAACTGCATGAGGAGTGGAAGACAGAAAATGTAGTCCCGATTTTTAAGCAGACAGGCTGTACTAAATTACAGACCAGTGTTGCTGACATGCATGTAAAGTAATGGAGAAGATTATCAGGAAAAAGAGTGGCGGAGCACCTTGAAAGGAATGGACTTGTACATGACAACCAGAACGGCTTCCGAGAATAGAAATCCTGCATCAGAAACCTATTGTAGTTCTATGACAAGGTAACAAAAGTAAGACAGGAGAGAGAGATGGGTAGACTGCATCTTCTTGGACTGTAAGAAGGCTTTCGGCACAGTTCCACACAAGAGACTGGTTGAAAAGCTAGAGGAGCAGGCAATAATAGGAGGAAAAGTACTGCAATGGATCAGGGAATACCTGAAAAGGACACAATGTGTGTCGATACGAGACGAGGTTTCAGAGTGGGCGCATGTGTCGCGTGGGGTTCCACAAGGGCCAGTCCTAGGTTCGGTACTGTTTCTTGTATATATGAATGACTCGACGGAAGGGATAGACTCAGAGGTGTTTCCTGTTCAAAGACGACATGAAACTAATAAGGAGAATACAATATGGCGAAAATCAGGTAAGTCTACAAGAGGATCTGGACAGACTGCAAGCCTGGTCCGACAAATGACTTCTGGAGTTTAACCCCAGCAAGTGCAAAGTTATGAAGCTTGGGAAAGGACAAATGAGACCGCAGACGGAGTACTGCCAAAAGGTCACAGGCTGCAAAATTCACTCAAGCAAAAAGGATCTTGGGGTGAGGATCACACCGAGTATATCTCCTGAGGTGCACATCAACCAAATAACTACTGCAGTATATGGACGCCTGGAAAACCTGAAAATAGCGTTTCAACATCTAAGTAAGGAGTCATTCACGACACTGTACACCGTGTACATCAGACCCATATTGGAGCATGCAGCACCAGTATGGAACCAACACCTGGTCAAATACGTCAACAAATTAGAGAAAGTGCAAAGGGTTGCAACAAGACTGGTCCCGAGGCTAAGGGGTTTGTCCTACGAGAACAGGTTAAATGAACTCAACCTGAAAACACTCGAGGACAGAAGGAATATGAATGTCACGATAACAACATATAAAATACTTAGAGGAATTAGCAAGGTGGACAGGGACAGGATGTTCCAGAGATGTGACTCAGCAATAAAGGGGTAACAGCTGGAAGTTGAAAACTCAGATGAGTCACAGGTATGTTAGGAAATACTTCTTTAGTCAGAGAGTTGTCGGGAAGTGGAGCAGTTTGGAGAGTCAAGTAGTGGAGGCAGTATCCATACGCATCTTTAAGAAGAGGTATGATAAAGTTCGTGGAGCAAGGAGTGAGTGAACCTAGTAGCGACCAGTGAAGACGCGGGACCAGGAGCTATGAATCGACTAATGCAGCAACAATTAGGTGAGTACACACAACCACAAGAAAGGCTCTTTAATGCCGGTAAGGCTCTTGATCCATTAAAATGGACCTGCCCTCGTCCTTGTATCGAACCTGAATGCCGAGCACACCTGCTGACGCGCACACGAATCTAAGAAATGAGTCAATCACAACACTTTACACGGTGTACGTCAGGCCCATAATGAAGTATGCAGCACCAGTATGGAACCCACACCTGTTCAGACACCTGAAGAAACTGAAGAAAGTGCAGAGATTTGCAACAAACCTTATCACACCAGAGAACAGGAGGGATAGGGGGATATGACAATAACGTACAAAATACTGAGAGGAATTGACAAGGTGAACAGTGAATGAATGTTTTAGAGTTGGGATACAAGAATAAGTAGGGCACAATAGGAAGTGGAAAACTCAGATGATTCATAGGAATATTTTTAGAGTATCAATTCAACCTTAGGGTTGACAGAAAGTGGAAAAATTTGTAGAGTGAAGGGGTAGAGACGGCATCCATTCATAGATCTAACAAGAGGTTACAATATGGCTCTTGAAGCCGGGAAAGAGTGGACCTAGTAGCGACCAGCGAAGTGGCGAGGTCAGGAGCTATGATTCAGCCCCTGGAACCACATACATCTGAGTACACGCACGCACGCGCGCGCACGCACACACACACACACACACACACACACACACACACACACCCACACACACACACGTTTGAGTCGGTTATCATTCAATATTCCCAAAATCATTGTCATATATTTAAATCGAATACTTTTTAACAGAAGTTCTCAGCGGTGTATGACCCTTGTAGGTTTAGCGCTTAGTTACGATTATGATTATAACAAAAGTTCTAATGGAGTTAAATGAAAATGCATTAGCAAAGCTTGCAGAGAACACATGTTTACCAACATATGCCTAAAATGCAGCAGAGAAATATGCGAGAAGGCAAAAAAAAACAATTGTACAGCAACGGGTCCGTAACACTGGATGTGGACGGACGCCATCCAGACATAATCATCTATACCGAAACAAATTAAACGATTCCTGGTTTGGATAGTGAATAAAGAATACATTTAACACCTCATATGAGAGAAAATGTCACTACCGGAGTGGAGACAGTTGATTAAAAAAAACGAAAGCAGAGAAACTGTACCACCAACATCAGTAAACAATACAATATGCCGGAGACATGTTGTGTCACACTTGCAGATAGGTATGGACTTTTCTATTACATGTATCATATATTGGAGCTTTTGCGAGGAATGCTCGTAGTATTTTACGTTTAGTCAAAGGTATTCAGTAGGTGGAGACAGCACCGAAACAGTCTAATTTTGCTAGTCACTGTCTCTAGGAAACACTTTGGTATACACACAATTTTCGGAGCCTCTTTGAGCCTCGCCCCGTCCAGGGCAGAACTGGAAGTTAAAAATGCAGTTGAGTCAGACAGATGTTAGGCAATGCTTCTTTAAGCTTAGAGTAGTCATAAAGAACAAAAGGCACAATATCATGACTTGAACAATACACAAATAACTCCACCTAAGAGAGAGAAACTAACGACGACTTTTCGGTCCGACTTTTACCAGTGTGACTTTGTAAATGGTCCAAGTAGGACAGAAACGTAGTCGTAAAATTCTCCTTCCTATGCGCAGGTTACCTGAGTATTAGAGTAGTCATGGTGTGGCATTACCTACACAGTAAAATGGTAGAGTTGGCATCCATACATAGTTTCAAGAATTGGTATGATTGAGCTTATACAGGCAGGAGAGAGTGCGAACCCAGTGGTCAGCATGGAAGTGGAACCAGGATCTAAGACTTGACCCCTAAAAGCCACCATTAGGTTAATACAGTAAGATGAATACAGTCAAAAACACAAAATTGGGCACACACACACACATTATTTTCAGAGTATATAGGGGGATACTGAAGGGGAAGAATTCGTCCCGTCAAATTTATTTTTAAGTCAGAAACTGCACAACAGGATCTTGTAGCAGAAACCACAACTAAGGCTCTCATCAAATTATCAGTGAGTGTATCTCGACTGCGACAGAACACGAGAAGAATGACAGAAACAGAGAGAGGATGCAAAGTGCAGGAAGGAGCAAACAGGGCCTCCCTCAGAACTACCCACAGAACACCCTTAACCCCGACAACCCCACCGCAACCAAACATATTAACCCAAAACAACCCATTCTTTTCACCCACAACCCCCACCCCCCATTCACAAACCACACCTTCACAGTAGTCTACCATAGTATCCTGCCAGGTCTCCCACTTCCCCAGCTCACACAAACACCCCAGAACATGGTGTTGGAAAAGAAACTCAAGGTATGGAACGCCAATGCAGACGGAATATTAAAAATGAGGAGTGGCACGAAAGAATCATGAAGGTATCCCCAGACATCATAGTGTTCACAGAACAAAACCTCACAGGGATGATAACAGAAGCTATCATTGCATTTGGATATCATAACCTAAGGAAAGATAGAGGGAACACAGGGTAAGGTGTTGAATTTCTCATAAAAAAAACAGGGGAGATTTGAAGACATGAAAGCAATAGACAGAAGAGAGAAAGGACTACATATTAGGAATACTACAGACTGGGGGTCCCAAGGGGGGATTGCAATAATGTACAATCTGCCAAAGAACAGCAGGAGGTCAAAACAAGAGTAGCATGAGAGCATTAAAGCAATGGTGGACACACTAGCTGAGGTGGTCAGATTGATTGGGAAAACCTGGAGCTATATGGGACACCAGAACCGTGGAAAGCTAAGATGGTTGGACCCCATATTCACCTTAAGTAGTTCATATATTGAGGACATCTCAAATGAAAGTGCTCTATGAGTTAGTGATCACGTGGTCCTGAGCTTCGAATAGATTGTAGAGTTAAAAGTGGAGAGTGAAGCAGCACGAGTATGATGGTAGAAACCAAACTACAATAAAACATGGAAAACATGGAAAAGGTGATCACACAGTGAAAGGAGATATGGTGTATGAAACGAGCCCTTGGTTCACCCAAAGCTGTAGAGAGCCCAAAACGAAGTGCGCTAGAGAATGGAAAAGTATAAAAACAAAGGACCATGGAAAATAAAGAAACAGAAACGAATACGCATGGATTAGGAGGGAGGCCCTGTGACAATACAATAATGATACAGCACCTAAATAATGATAGAGCACCTAAAAAGGAAAGAGCTTATGAACGATAACCAGCATTGTTTCAAGGAGAGAAAATCCAGTTGCACCAATCTACTGGACTTTAACGACAAGGAAACAGAAGTAAGGCAGGAAAGACAGGGATGGGTAGATTGCTAAGGGTCCTACTAGGAAAGGTTAAGGAAAATGAACCTGATTGTGGTGGAGGACATGATAATGACAAATAAAATATTGAGAGGAAATGACAGGGTGGATACGGACAGGATGTTTCAGAGATGGAACCCAGTGAAAAGAGGTCACAACTGGTAGTTGAAAACTTGGATGAATCACAGAGAGGATAGGATGTATTTCTTCAGTCATAGAGTTGTCAGGAAATGGAACAATTAGGAGTGATGTAGTGGAGGCAGGATCCATACATAGCTTTAAGAAGAGATACGATAAAGCTCATGGAGCAGGGAGAGAGTGGACCTAGTAGTGGCCATGAAAACAGGCGGGGACAAAAGCTGTGAATCAACCCTTGCAACCACAAATAGGTGAATACAAATGAGTACACACACACGCCCACTCAAACACACACACACCCATACACCACCACACACACACACACACACACACACACACACACACACACACACACACACACACAAAATACTGCGAGGAATAGATAAGGTGGACAGAGACAAGATGTTCCAGAGAGGGGACACAGAAACAAGGGGTCACAATTGGAAGTTGAAAACTCCTATGAGTCAGAGATGTTAGGAAGTATTTCTTCAGTCATAGAGTTGTCAGGAAGGGGAATAGCCTAGAAAGTGACGTAGTGGAGGCAGCATCCATACATAGTTTTAAGACGAGGTTTGATAAAGCTCATGGAGCAGGGAGAGAGAGGACCTAGTAGTAATCAGTGAAGAGGCGGGGCCAGGAGCTATGACTCGACCCCTGCAACCACAAAATAGGTGAGTACATACACACACACACGATTTTCAGTGGGAAAAAGGACTCGTAGGGAAATCAGTAAAATAATTGATGGAACACATGACAATAAAATGCAAATGGGCTGAGGAGGGGTTCGTACACAAAGGCAACAGAAACAATGGGTAGACCAGAACGAGCCCTTGGTTCACCCAAAGCTGTAGAGAGGCCAAAATAAAGTGTGCTAGAGAATGGAAAAATTATAGAAGATAAAGGACCCAGGAGACTAGGGAGATTAGTTGAAGATCCAGCAACGAATATGCACACGTGAGGGAGGCCCTAGAGCAATGCGAAAATGACATAGCATCGAAAGCCAAATCTGACCCGAAGCTGTTGCACAGCCACATCAGGAAGAATACAACAGTCAAGGCCCTGGTAATTATGTGAAGAGCTCATCACAAGATTTAAGGAAGTGTTTTGAGTGGAAACAAAAATGACCCCAGAAAGCCGGATTGGTGGGGTACACCAACAAGAGCTGGACACAATACACAACAGAGGAGGCAGTGAAGAGGCTGCTAAGTGAACTAGATACTTCAAAGGCAATGCGACCAGACAACATTTCTCCGTGGGTCCTGAGAGAGGGTGCAGAGGAGTTGTGTGTGCCACTTTAACACTCTTCAAAACATCAATCGAAACAGGGCAACTGTCTAAGTTGGGGAAGACAACAAATGTAGTCCCAATATTTAAGAAAGAAGACATACAAACAGCAGACCAGTGTGACTGACATTATAATATGTAAGATCATGGAGATGATTAACATGAAAAGAATTGTGGACCACATTGAAAGGAATTAGATTATAAACAATAACCGGCATGGTTTCAGGGAAGCGAAATCCTGTGTCACACAAATCTACTAGACTTTTACGACAAGGTAACGATGGAAGTGGAAACGAAATTCCAGGAAAATGACTGCAGTCAGGGACGGTCTGGTTTTATTTGACTTCAAGTGGTAAAAACAAGGAGACTGCTTTTACTGTGCTTAGACACGGTTTCAGACAAGAGATTAGTACAAAAATTAGAGGAGAAGGCAGGAATAAATGGAAAGGCACTGCAATGGATCAGAGAATACCTGACAGGAAGGAAACAACGAGTCATAATACGTGACGAAGTGTGATAATGAACACCTGTGACGAACGGGGTTCCACAGGGGTCAGTCCTAGAGCTGGTTCTGTTTGTGGTAAAGCTCGTCAGTAAATTAGAGAACGTGCGAAGGTTTGCAACGAGACTAGTACCGGAGCTAAGGGGTATGTCCTACGAGAGAAGTTAAGGGAAATAGACCCGATGACACTGGAGGATGGGAGGGATAGAGAGGACACAGTAACGACATATAAAATACTAAAATTGACAAGGTGAATAGGGACAGGATGTTTCAGAGTTGGGACACAGCAACAATAGGTCACAACTGGAAGTTGAAGACTCAGATGAGTCACAGGGATGTTAGGAAGTATTTCTTCAATCACGGAGTTGTCATGAAGTGGAACAGTCTGGTGAATGATGTATTGGATGCAAGATCGATACATAGCTTTAAAAATAGATACGATAAAGCTCTTGGAGCAGGGAGAGAGGGGACCTAGTAACTATCAACAAAGAGGTGGGACCACAAACTGTGACTCGACCACTGGAACCACAAATAGGAGAATACAAATAGGCTAGTAAACATATACACACACACACAGACACGCAGTATGGCAAACAAAACTGAGAGTTTAGTTGGGAGGATGGTCACATGGTCACGTGGTCACATGGTCACAAGTTAAAAAGTTAGTGCAGTTGAGTTTTAACGAACCAGACAAAAGTCTATTGGGAAAGAAAAATTGCCTATTAACACAATGAAGAGTTCGAAGAATTCTGTGTGAGTGAAGTATAATAAACAAAGGAAGCCAAAATCTTCAGCGACAGAACTGATTTCAGAACTTAGGTGGCTGAAATAATAAAATAGGTTAAGAGAGAAATATCTGACTTTTCTTAAAGACCAGGAAACGAATAGGAACATTACTACAACTTGAAAAAAGAAAATGGAAATAACGAAAATAAGTACAATGAATTCGTTCAAAATAATGAACAAATACAAAGCATTAGAATGACTTGTAGTACGCACACTCAGTACATCATTTCAAGAGTAGAAATAATTGTACAAAGAATGATAGGAAAGAAGCCAGGTAATCGATTGACAAGTCATGAGACATGAGCTAGAGTTCAACCCGAGATAAACAGATTCACGAGCGCGCACACACACAACAGGTACAGTTCTGTGACAGGATAAACATGGGTTCCTGATACTGCACGTGGAAGGACCCTTGACTATATTTACGTAAGGCTGTTAGGAAAACTTAGCGATAGTGTGATGGAATAATGGATAGTAATAGTGTAGCACTTTCATTTTTTATGATAATGGGGAGAAAAGCTATACATTCACACGCTTAAAAGTTACCAAAGTTTAATTTTAGCGAATTTAACAAAAGTCTATTGACCACAAGCATATTGCAGAAATCTAGGTGTCCAAAATAAACACTATTTTGTTTGAAGTGTTGCGAACAATAAAATCATATAACAGACCCTAAACATGAGCAAGAAGCTGCTCATAGGTGAAGTGTGGAGCATTTGAGGCATTTTCTGTGTGTTGATAAAATGTTTATTTGTCCAGAGTACAGAGAAAGGAATATACTGAGAATAAGATGTCTTAAATATATCAGGCAGCAATTGGAGTATAACAGTAGGGAATAAGAATAGGTGGGTTGTGCGTAGTTTCTTGCAGGTCACTATGAAAATAAGTGAATAGATGTATGAGAAGATGAGAATCATTAGGACGGAAATTAAACTAAAATATGTGAGAATGAAAGAGTAAACGTGGGAGAAACAGGATAATAATCAACGCTGTACTTCCAATATGGATAAAACTGAAACTGTTCTGAATTGAGGAATATTTAGAAATCAAGGGAAGCGACTTAAATGAAGGGAGAGGGTTGGAGAAAAAAAAATCTTTCACTTTTTACTAAAGATGATACTCTGACGGGCATGATAATTTGAAGGACTCGTACTAATAACATTGACCTTACTGAATATGATGCATAAATAAATGACTTGGGTAATTCATATTATACTGGATGCGGAAAGTGTATCAAAACGGCTGAAATGGAATAATGGGAACAGGATTGAGGAGGAATTTTCGACATCACAAGTGGAATAGAAAAAATCATACAGTTGCTGCGTTTGTGTTCCGTGTGTATATGCCGTTGTGACTACTGTGAAAAAAAGGCTACTACAAAACAAATTTCTTGACAAAAAGCATCAATGATGACATCTTGGAGAAGTGACAAAAGAAGGCAGATAAAACCCTGCCCTCAGCTCCACCTCTTCTTATCCATCTCTCTTTCTCTCCATCTCTTATAAGGCTAACTACTCAAAAACTTACGTAACTACAGCGTTCTTTTTCCATCACTCCCTATCTTCGTTTTCCAAAGCCCTTGCATTCCCAACTATTATTATCCACTTTTTCACTCATTTCTCTGAATCTAACTAATCCTTCATATTTATTTTCTCGTTCCTACATATCTCATACCACCCAACCCACATTTCCTTTTCCCTCCATTCAGTCAGTTCCTCTCAACTCCTCCTCTATTTCCCTATTCTTACCTTCCTGCCTTACATCCCTATCAAACATCCCATTGTACCCCATCACAAGATTCATACAAAGACAGTGAATAGTGATGGTGTACACAGTGAAGAATGATGGTGTACACAGTGAAGAGTGATGGTGTACACATATTGTGAAGATGGTGTTGATGTACACAGATAGTGGAGGTGATGGTTAATAAAATTAGCGAAGAGGGAACAGTTCTACAAAGAGAAGAAGGATATAACTTGTGATATAAGATTGACTAATTGAAAAACGACTATGGAAAAAATATTGAAAAGATGAAAATGACAACAGAACGAGTAAGATAATCACATACACACACATACAAACACCAGGAGCTGTGAATAGTCCTTTACAGCCACAAATATATAAGCGCACGCACACACACACACACACACACACCACACACAACTGACACATCTGTATTTATTGGCTATAATGAATATTATTTTGACGAGGAACACTTATAATGCTCCTCCATTTCTCCACTCCTAGTAGTGTAAATGAATAACGTAACCAAATTATGCAAAGACTGCTGACGACCAAACTGGCGTCTCTCCATATACGAGTAAAACTGAAGACCGCCACTTCATTCCCAGTATTCTTAAAAGAAATTGTGAATATTTATGTTTTTTTTTTAATATGAGTGAACCCCGATAAGATCACTAATAATGTTTCACTAAATATTATTGTACATTTAGGTGATGAACATACATGTTCTCTTCATTTTATGTTATTTTAAAGATGCATTGGTTAGCTGACTGCAAGATGAAAATGTAAGTTACTTAAGGTGAGTGTTAACTACAGGTGAAGTAGTTGACTGACAAACAAAAAGTTGTGTTCCTCAGACGAGTCATTCTCCGATTGAAACACCTTTTACAATGTTTCCAAATTTTTGTTATACTATTTTTCTAGAACAAGAAATTTACCTCCACGAATACAAAGCTTAATAGATACCATGCTGACCCCATGATGCATCACCCATTAAATTTTGAAGACATTCAAAAGTCGTAAACCGTAAGTTATTTAATCTGATTTAGCTGGAATGCCAATTTCACACTATTTCACAAATAATATTTCCAAATCTGCATCCATATAGTTTAATTTCCCTCTTCGCCATCGATGACTTTTTTTTCCAACTTTTTTTAGAAAGTTTGAAGCTGTCACAGAGGATTTCACCAGTTATACAACCCATTCCAGGATCATGGGAATTTGTTCAACAACTTTATTTATAGGTCATGTAGACCTGCCAATTGTTCCAAGAATTTTGTCCTCATTAAACTACACAAGCGATGAAAATTTGAATCCGATTGAATGAGGCTTCACGATATATGAACAAAATAAAATCGAAAGTTTTAAGAAGTAAAATAAGAAAAACTAACGAAAGAAGAATTATCACAGGTGGAATAAAATGTTCTAATGGAAGAATACCTACTTGAAAAAAAAATATAACAGTAAATGCAGAATGCAAAATATTTTTGGAAAGTCAACTACTGATGGAAAAGAAAAGGTGAAAGAGAGTAACTGCAGAAAAAAAGAGGAAACCACTTAAAAAACGGCATTCATAGGTAGAATATTAATTCCACGAAGCATAACTGACTTGTCTGGTAATAAGTAATGATAGAGGAGTAAAAACTGGATGAGCAACTTCCTGTCTCAGTACTGGACACCAACAGCAGTAAATGTACCTATTAGATTCGATGTCTTAAATAACAACTTCTTTTAAGAAATTGTTATTTAAGATATAATTGCAGAATAAGAAAAAAGTGTACTTACAATCAATAAAGTGTACTTACAATCAATAAAGGTATTTGCTATTGCTTAAAAAAAAAAAAAAAAAAAAGGAAGCATTTTACATAATATAGATCGACCCGGTGATCTTGTCGACACCTGCGTTAAACCTCACTGTTACGTTATGATTCTTCCTAGTTAGTGAGGGTCATAAAAGTTTAGAAATATATAATATTTACTCTATTAATTTTAAGTATCAACGTATACAGTTGATACAAGGAGAATGGAAACAACAAGTAAGAGATAAGTGAAGATTTATAAACTAAAGGAGGAGGCAATTAGGGTAAGATATAAACAACTGTTGGAGGATAGTGAGAGCATAGGCAATGGGGAAGGATGTGTATGGAGTAAGTGTTAGATTGTTCAGCAGAAGTTTGTGGTTACAGGAAAGTGGGTGCCGGAGGGAAGAAGAGCGATTGGTGGAATGATGTAAAGAGAGTAGTGAGAGAGAAAAAGTTATATGACAGGTTTTTACAAAGTAAAAGTGATGTAAGGAGGGAGGAGTATATGGAGAGAAAAAGAGAGGTTAAGAAAGTGGTGAAGAAAGGCAAAAAAAGAGCAAATGAGAGAGTGGGTGAGATGTTATCAACAAATTTTATTGAAAATAAGAAAACGTTTTGAAGTGAGATTAATAAGTTGAGAAAGCCTAGGGAAAGAATGGATTTGT